>JABFQA010001403.1:0-13913 GCA_022817065.1 Probaryconus sp. ZL-2020 | reverse complement strand
ATGTATATGTAACATAGTTCCTGATACCCAGTATCGTTATCTCAATGAACACCCGAGCTTTTAAACAGCTGTTATTCAAAGTGGGTTATTTTCTGACAAAAATATAGAACCAAAATGACACTATTTTGATAGGGAATAAAATTGCATTTTGAACTCTGGACCATTATTATAGAAAACCCCAAATCTTAGGATCAATTTTCGCTGTCATTCAAATTCATCAATTCTCGATATTGATGAATTCTATTCGTCTTATTGAATTTAACCAGAATATATTGTTTTTAATTTTTTATAGAATAGAAAAATTCTTAAAGAAAACTTTAATATAAAAAAAAAAAGTTACGAAAATGCTTCTTTTGTAAAACGAATCCATACTTTTACAACATTTTTATTATAAATTGCATGGCACATAGTATTTGGTCCTGTTGTTTACACGACACTTTAATACATAATATAACAAATTGATTTCTTTCATCCTAAAACGTCCTACTTTGTATTACAGCTCATGTTGAGTTTCATTTCTTTCTGAGAATCAAGGCACGCATGAAATACTTTCATCACTGCGTAAAAGCCCATCGTACGTTCTTATTCTTATCGAACGCTCGAGCTCGTCGCCGGAAATTGCGATATCTTTACGACGATCTCATCTACAGCATGGCCGACATAAGGGGAAACGTACTCAAATTCCTTCCGGTTTTATTAATGATTTCTTACTCCTTCACAAATTTTTTACTCTCCGCATGTGTTGACCTAAAACGTCAAATATCTTTTGCACAAAACATGTGCAAAGTCATCTTTGCATTCGGCCAATTTAGAATAACTTTGGATCCCACAATTCATTCCAACGATCCACGAATAATCGTCTTCGGCAAAGAATTTATAATGAATCTCTTGACAACATTTGAAATAAAAATAACCAATATTATCTGTTTCAAAACTGTTAAACTTATTGCTTTTTCAAAGCGTTGGTATTTTTTCGTAGAGCAAAGTATATGGCTTATTATTCCTTTAATAAACACGCATACCGTACATAAACTCGCGTACAATTATAACGTGCAATTGTCTTAACGAGGATGCAGTTGCTCGCGACGATGAGCGCAATGTTTTTTTTTTTTTTCTCTCTTTTTTTTGGCGCAAACTTATCAAGCGAACAACATAAGCAGGCGCGAATTAACGTCGTCGGGCATTTCTCGTAATACAAAATGCGAGAGTAATTGATACTAGTAGCATCAACGCTCGGCTCGCTCGCTAATGAATCTAACATGCCTGACGTCATCAAACACTGTGTGCCCAAGAAGATTCGCATTTATCTCGATACGCTGTAATGCCCATCAACTAAGAACGTCACGCTTATCGTTTGTTTCAGGTCATTTCTTCAATTCGTTTAATGCCGTTGTTATAAACTATGCGCCACGAATTGCTTTGGCAATATTTTCAGTTCTCGTCTCGCGAGCGAACGCCGAAATAACGCTCACGCCAATTCGAAGTTAGTATCAATAATGGATTGCGAGGAATTTAGTTCAGCATTCATTCCGCGCGCCAGTCAATCAGTTTTCCTTTTCTGCGTTCGCGTTGCAGTACTTGCTATAATTGAGTTATAAACTGGACGCGCGGGAAAGGGATGCTTTGAAAAATATAAAGACTTGTCCGATGTCGTTGGAAAGGATTTTTATTCTCATCGTAAACTTAAAAAAAAAAAAAAAGAAAAAAAGAAAAAGAAACTGAACTCCTGCAAAATGAATAGTCTTCCATATCTTTCCTATTTCAAGGATTTTGCACTTTTTTTTTTGTTGTTTATTTCTGCGTGACGTTTTTGTGGGTTGAAAATTTTTATGTTTTTTTTTTAGCATTGAAAAAAAAATTTGCAAAAGAATATGTTAGGAAATCATTTATAGCGATTGATTAAGTTTGTTTAAACGTTCATTAAAATAGTGATGGTTGAATTACGTTATGAATCATTTAAAGAGGAGATAAATTTTCATGACAAATAAGATTCTTCGAAGCCCGTGTCATATATCTATATAACTCGAGTAAACAACTTACCTGCGTTTTGTTCTTGACAGAATCGTGGAAGTACAAAGGTTTGCTTCGTCACAAAGCTAATTTAAATGTCATATCAATTTTATCTCATCTATTATCACGCGACGCGCCGTCTCTCGTAATTACTTACTTTGTTTCTGTGTTTAAATAATACAAAATCTACGTGTAAAAGAATTGTTTACGAAACACGTCGGTTCAATGAAATTTCATCTTTAGTTGCTTTGTACTACGTTATTAATAAATAATACAAAAAAAAAAAAAAAAGACCATAGATCATCTGACAAAGAACAAATATACAGCAATGGAAAAACATAGTATCGTAGAGAAAAAAAAAAAAAATAAAGCAATAAGACGTATAAAAATAATTGCTCGGCCATAAGGAAATAGCTCCCCTCGCAGAATGGGAAGAACGCTGGATGGGAATCATAGTTACAAATCGAGGAATTTGGTAGAGTCGGTAGAGAAAGAGGATTTTGCTTTCTCTATTCCCCCCCCTCCCCGGTCCTCTCCGTCTTATACGCGACTCTTCTATGGAGACCGGAATCGATTGTTCGACGGGCGTTTCTCGCAGAGCTTCCAAATTCTGAGTCTCTCAAATCAATGTATATAACCGCGCTTCTGTTATGCTCTTTATATTCTCGCCTGGAAGTAACGAGATCGTCGAGCAACAACAACACGTAAGAACATCGATGAGACGATGTACTCGCTCGTACATCCAATATACTATTATTAGTATGCAGCTGCCTTTGAATTATCGAACGACGGAACAATGCAAAACGACAGTGGGTATCGGGTAATAAACGAGAGAGCCGACCGCGACAATGACTTTCATTAGTTACCACTCGAAACGTTTCGGCTCTCACTCTCTCTCTCTCTCTCTCTCTCGTCATATATGAATACGTGGAACTCGGTTCGAGCACTTGACCAGAAGGCTCTACTTTGTTTCGACTGGCTAACTTCTCGTTGGGACCATTTGTTTCATTCGATTTTCTTGAACTTTGAACACACGTCGTTTACATTCTGCTGATGTAACGCGAAGAGAGCAATGCTTAAGAGAGCAGATCCAAATGACCGAAGAAAAAGCAATGCGTTATGTGCTTCAAAGTGCTATTTTTCTAAAGGAGATTAAACCGTTGCGTTCGTGTTACTGTCTTCGTTTTATTGAGTAGAGTAATTTTGCGTTCAAACGAATCATAAACAATCCAGTTATTGTTCCGTTGAGAAATGAAATAGTTTCATATAATGATCTGGATGTTACTATCTGGAATTGTTGAAGTCGTATGAATAAAGATTAAACAGATGGAAAAATAATTAGTTGACCACAACTGAAAATTATGTTGAACCCTCTCCTTTATTCTTAATTGATTGATTGAAATTTCAGTTAAAGTAACTGAAATAATTGATTCGTGCCCTCGTTTTACTGAAATTTTTCTCATTGTATCTTTAACATAATGGAATGATAATAAGTTATTTGTTACGTTTAATTAACTGTTTTGCAATTAACACGCAAACGATACAATTTGTTTTCGCAATAATGATTATGAATTCGAGCATAATATAATTATTGTTATTATATAGTATAACAACGTATATCAATTAAATTACAATTTATATTGAATATATGTCAACGCTAACAGCAACGTATATAGTCCAATAATTGCATCATGGTATAGATACTGTCTGTTTATTATATCTATATGTTACTCGCATTACATTGTTAATATCTTGGTAGGATGCCATATAATATTAATGTATATATTATTAGATTATTATTATTATTATTATAATTAACTTGAATTTCCATTGCATATTTAATAATGCATCGATTTACGGTAAAGAAAGTGTTAGACTTTATTAATCTTAAGTATTTTATTATAACTAAAAGTACAGAACAACTGAACTATACTGACAGATAATAAAGTACATAGTAACAGTAACAAAAGAAAGAACATTTTGAATATTAGAAATAAAGAATCTTGGCCAAATGTTTTTCTTCAACAGAAAGAAATACATAAAGAAAAAAAAATGGAAGGAAGGATGCTGTTTAGGATTTTATTGTGGTCGTGTGTGGCCATAAAAAGGCCAGGATTAGGTCCTCCGAATGTGTTTTGTTTCTATTTCTACTGAGTATTAGTTAAAAGACCAGATGAAAAGGATAATATAATCGGGGTGAATCAGGACATTAATCCGTTCCTGACAATTTCGATGTTTTCTATCTGTTTGAAATTGGGTCCAGGCTTTGGGAGTCCGCGATGACGCACGGACATAGGATAGGAGAGCTTTGCTCGAAACAACGCGGAGATTGCCGAGCGGAGGAGTGTGGTTCGCAAAAGTGGGGAAATCCCTCCAACGTCCCATGCCAAGAGTAGAGCTGGTTCGGCCCGGTATCCATCGTCGAGCACGTAGCCCTTTTTGTTGCCGCCCATTAGGCGCCACCACGGCGTGATTCGCAACTCTGTTTTCTTTATCTTGACACGGCCTGGACACAGTTCGAACGAACCGTGCGACGTTCAAACTCCGAAACAACGCGCGTTTCGGCGCTCCTCCCGCAGCCTTGGCCCCGTCTATCGTGCTCTCCGTTGCACCGCTTCGCGGCACGCCGGACGAAGCACAATAGATAGGACCGTGAATCACCTATGACGCGCCAAAGTATATATACAACCACTACTCGTCGTCATCATCGTTCGGTCCAAGTCAAACTAACACACAATGCGTTTGCGTTTGCGTTGTAAAATTGTCTCCATGAAATTGTCTCCGATACTTTGATGCACGATTTTATTCCACGCGTGATTGATTGTAGATATCAAATAGTTAAGAGATAGCAATTTAAACGTGGAATTGCAAAATTTGGAAAATTCTTTAGATTGATAGACAATAAATGCTTAGGATCTTTTTTTTTTTCTTAATGAAGTGGAAAACATCTTTTCTTTATCCAAGTTTCAGAGATTTTTTTTAACGAATAGACTCATAACATTTCATAAAATCTTTATCAATTATTGTCGTTGAATTAATTGTCGCTTTCGATTCAATAATATTTTCGAATAACTTCCAAACAACTGAAGCTGAGACTCGTTACGGTTTTCTTGACGTAAATACGAGCTGATACATAAAGGCCGAACTGCAAGGAACAGTGTCTTGTTCGCCGATGAATCTCGGTTTTGTTTGCACAGCAAATGATCTTTGAATTCGTGTGTAAAGTCGTGGCGAACAATTCTTCAGTGCTTCGAAGTAAACATATCCGCCCAAAAATCACTTTGATATCAAAAGATAAAGTCTCGAAATTTCCTGATAACTTTCAAAGGATTCTTTTAAATAAAGATGATTTCTTGTTTCATTTTTTATTACAATTTTGTAATCTAACGTCATCTATATTATTTATAATTCTAGTCGAATTTCAAGAACCTTCCAATTATTAGTGACACAATTCTAAGGAAGCATAAATTTTTCATTTCCACATACTGAAACTTATCATTGGTGAACTGAAGTTCAAGCATCCTAAAACTGACGTCAGAGGGGTAAAATGTATATGTATATATAAAAAAAAAAAGGAAAGACCTGTTTCGGGTGTCATATTCTTTGGGTTACATTTTTTACGGGTTTGGAACCCGACACTTGTTATTTTAATGAAACCACGATGAATGAACGTGAATACAAAGTTTGAGACTCTTTCCTAAAGAGAAGTTAATAAGTACTTCGGTACATCGTCACGTTAGCTATTACGCGTGACGTTTTAAAGGATTTATTGCCTACGAAGACACGTTCAAGTATTTTCAAATCCACGTGTTGAGTCTCAAATTAATGATCACTTTTACATTTTTTATCATTGATAAATAATCTTAAACAAATTCAAGTATAAACCTTGCCCCTAAAACAAAAACCTTTTTCAATCCCCATTTAAATTCCTCGAGGTAACATTTGGGATTATTGGATTTTCGTTTAAATAAATCAAAGACCCTCGTCATTTGTCCCCAAAAATTAATTCGTCCGACAACCAAAAATTGTCTTCCCAATCATTGGAAAAGGTAAATCCCATATGAAACCGTAAGTAACTTTTTGGGACAAAGCCACGGTTTCGTCGTCCTTGAATCATGCCTCAATTACCCGGTGCATGTACACGTGTTACCACCACACGTACAAAAGGACACACACGTGAGAACGCGGTGTGTGGGTGTGTGGATGCTGGGCTCAGTTTCTAGTTGTGCTTTCATTAAGAAACAAAGAGGGCAAAAGGACGAGACGCAAGCCAAAAGTACCGTGCGAGCGAGAGAAAAGAACGCTCGCACACGTGAAAAGGAATTGGCCGCGGGTACAGGAACGGAGGTGTGCGGCGGAGGCGGAGGCGGGGGGGAGCGCGCAAGTGGCGCACACATGGTGCACAGTTGTTCGAGAGGTCAGGTTTTTGTTCGGGAGCTTTCAGTTTTACGGATGCAAGCCAAGTTTTCGTTTTACACGGCCATCAATACCACGCAAAAGCGACTCTCATTTCACTGCGCTCACTTATATACCTGTGCTCACATCTGTGGAACCTTTGACACTGATATATTTATTATAATGACATGGCCCCACGATACCGTACTTTTGTTCCCTGGCAATATATTAGTAACTGAGACAACGAGGGACGTTTATCTCACGGTTAAGAAATCCTGGCGAAATTTCAAAGGGATTTGCAAAGATTTTTGTCTAACGGTATTCATTTCAAAGAAATTGCCTAGATTATATTTTTTTTTTTTGCCAAAATTTGTTTGACAAAAGTAATCGTTAAAAAAAAAAAAAAAAAAAGCTTAAGAAATGATTGTGATTTCAACAAAATCTCTTCCTAAGAAATAATCAAACATCAAACGTCCAATGACTGCTAATGGAGTGAAAATGAAATCGCTCCAGGAAATGAAAGCAGTTAAATGAATGCGTGCAATTTATGTTTGAATGCTAACTAAGAGAAAAAACGAGTACGAATGCGAAATAGACTGAATCCTGGGGGAGAGAGAGAGTCGGGAGGGCATTGGTTGGCAGACAGGATTTTACGAACCGTCGATCGAGATGTCTGCTTCGTTTTGCTTACCTATGGACCTACGCGCCCGAGGCCAATGTTCGCCATATGGACAACAGACCAAGGGTTGCAAACGTTGCACCTTCGATTTTCAACCCCGTATGCGGGCCAGATTGCATAGTTCTTTTCCGTGCACACATACAACGAGCGCTCCGTGAAACAGTAGTCCTTATGTATACAATCTGAATAGGTGTACTGTACTGAGCCCTGTGAGGAACCAATTTTTAAACACATCCCATGAGAATTATCCCAGCTAGAATATCTCGTCTGACTCATGGTCAATGTTTCAGATAGCGAACGGTTCCAAATTTTGTGTCAACGACAATTATACAAATAACATCTGAATGTTCATTAAGTTTGTAATAACAAATACAAAAAATTACAGTAGAAGTTGCGTTTCCCATCTGTGAAATGTTTATCTGAAGTATTTTAGAATGAGGATAACGTTTCATTCGTTATCGTCAATGATTACGAAGAGATAAAGTTCCTTGAGAACAAAATACTTAACGATTGCAACAACAAAAAATTTGTATATCCGAAAGTTTTATGTCCCAAAGTTTCGGTAGGCCTAAATCTTCTCACGCTTAAAATAAACTGTAAATTACTCCCGACACGCCCATCGCAGCAGTCGAACGCACGTGAAATTGTTATTTAGGAAAAAATTGATTGTCGTTAATGTTTTGACACGGTGTCGAGGGGAATGAAAAAAAAAAAGTATATCGTTTTGGTGTGATTAAAGTTTAAAGATCATGAAATATTTACAAATGTTCTCACATGAGTTCGATCTGTAAATATTTCAATGGCGCACACTTCCCTCATTCAACTTTCATAAAAGTATCTAACGATCGTCTGGAGAACAATAACTGACTCCGACGCGTGTACTTTCTGTCCCAAAGTCATCTAAATTGTATCATTCAATACATTTTTAAGTCATGTTATAAATCAATTTTGGACGAAAGAAAAAAAAAAAAAAGAATTAAAATCAATTTTATAAAAGCAAAAAAAAAACAAATCACAAAGATTTAAATAATTTTGATGAAAATCATTGACGATCTCTTTTGACGTTTCATGTTTCGGAGAAAATAAAATGATATGTAAATTGTTCGATGAAAAGTCTGTTCGCCGCACGATAATCCACCAAAACATATCGCCTCGCATTGAAAAAGTGATGGGCTTTCGTATCTTTGAAGCTAGTATCAAAAAGGCAAAACTCAGTTCCACCTAATCACAGATATAATGTATTATATATATGCGACCGTAATTGTACTTACGGCCTATATGTTATCCACGCTCGAACGCTTCGCAACTATATATTAAATGCATGCAAGCGTGCGTCCGTATATACACAGACAATATATAGATATGCATACACGTGGATAAGGGTGCTGATTCGAACTTTTAGGGGGACGATCGGCTAAGCCAGTAATGCAATAACCCGAGCATAGATGAGGCGCTACGCGTAGCCGAAAAACTTTCATGAGACGTGGTCGTGCACATTTACAACAACTCACACACACACACACGTACACACGTACACACGTACACAATTGCACATGACCGTGTGCGAATACGCGTGAAGCAACATAGCACTCGAGGTACCCCGAAGGGGTACTTTACCGTTATCGAATGGACCCCCTACACGTTCTTCCAAACTTCCCACGAGATAATAATTCTGCAAATAAAGAGCGATGCACGATTTTACATTAACAATTCTTGGGGATTATTATTTGTACGAGTAGACGATTTCAAAGAGATTTGTATTTTTTTTTTTTCTTTTTGGCATCTAGATTGTGAGGTGTTAGAATAAATTAACGGCTCAGATAGAATATTTTTCCTGATTGAAATATGATGTATTGATATTAATTTTATTCGGTGATTCAATAAGATTCTAATTATTAGAATATGAGAAACATCTTGATAACAGCCAGAAAGTTCTTGGGCTTTGACTTTCGAAGGGATTCTATTACCTGAGTAATAAATTTAATAGTGACTCATAAATCTTATCTGTAATTGGGTAAACCCCTAATTTACTTAGACAATGGTACTTCCTAATTTCTCAAAATTTTCATATAATAGATAGGAAAATATAGAAAAGTCTTTTCATGCTTTAGAAAAATCTGGTCGATGAAAGTTAGTAGTTCGTGAATCATCAAAGTGAACAGTAACTGTGACAAGTGACTTATTTACTGTACTGGATTTTGTGAGTTAAATTAAAAATCTTTTAATATTCTTTTTTCAATATTATTGAAAAATATCATAATTATATATTATAAATCTTTACCAAAAATCCAGTAAATTTTACGAACATTTTTAATATTCATATTCCAATGGAAATGAAATTTGCCAACAACTCTTTCGTCCAACATAAACCCCAAGCTCATCATCCCAGTCGAGTGGATGAAAATTTACGGGAAACTCCAGTGTACTGAGCAACGCGACAGTGAAACGTTGAACGTGTCAAATATAAAAGTTCTTCTTTTTTGCTTTTGTTTTTTAAATGACCAAAAATCATAACATATATCACCAGCGACAAATTGTATCCGCGCATTATAATATATCTGCGGATGACAAATGCACCATTTTCCCTAACGGAGCAGAAAAAGTCATGTGCGTATGAGTATGAGTATGAATTGGTGCGCGTGTCATTCAGAAAACGGGGGTGGACGGAGGCAGCGAACGCTCGACGGTCAAACAAAAAGGGAAAAGGACGGAGAAATGGAGCGAGGAGCGTGTGCGATGGTTTTCAATCTGTTCCATGCATCCCTTTGTCGAGGCGGCTCGTGCCGCGTGTGCAAATCTAGCCGTCCCCCGCCCACCCTCTAGCTATCCGTTGCCCCCCTTCGGCACACACGCCTCACACCTGAGCACAATAGGCACCAGATTTTACCCTCCTTTCCCTACCGCTTTTCCCTTGTTTAAATACCAACGTGAAAGTGTGCTCTGCAATACGTGAAAATTATCTACGCGTGTGCTTTGTCCTTATCTCTCTCTCTCTCTCTATCTCTCTCTCTCTATCTCTCTCTATTACATTATCTTGCGCACACGAGCACTTTACAAAACTTTCGACAGTCATTGTCAAGGCTCGCGTTATAATTCGGTGACGATTTGTCCGCCAAAGGGAAATGACATTTTATCGAGTTATTAATTGTTTTGACATTTTTTTTTTTGGCTTTCGAGATTACAGTTTCTATGATATTTGCATGACTTTAGTAATTTTTGGTTATTCTATTATTGGTTTCATTCTTTTTTTTTTTTAATTCAAAACAATTGAAATTATAATAAAATTGTTTATTATAGCAGCATAAAATGTCATCTAATAAATAACTCGAGTAAACTTAAAACTGGTGTACGGTAACGTTTTAAACATGTGTAATTGAATCGAAACGTCGTAAAGCTTGTTAACAGCAAATGAAATTCTTACCACATTTGTAACATCATGCGGGCAGTGGTAATGACAAGCGTTCGCACGATATTCTACTGCGGTCATTTACGTGTATATACGTACATTGTTAGCCGTAAAACGCTTATACCAGGTGCTCAAAATATTTCTACACTTTCACGATGCTACGAAAAATGATATAATGTTCCTTATGATTTCAAGAATTCAATCTCATATGTACTATTTTACATTCGTCTCGATCTTTGAAAAAGCAATGGTTTTCAAGAGAATTGCCGAAGTTTTCAAAACTCCGTAAATCGTGCGAGAACTTTTAAGTAAAACACGTTTCAGAAAACTTGGTCAATTTTGATGGAAACCGCAAGCTTGTAAGGAAAATTCACGAAGGCCATTAAATTGTACTCTAATTTTGATTTCTAGTAGAAATTGAAATCTTTCTGAAGTGTCCCTTAATTTTGTGGATGGTGGCCTTTGGTGGAGGGTCCAGTTAATAGCCTATTAAATGTCATATTATAATTTATATTTCAATTACAAATTTCAATCCATTGGGATTTCCATATCCGTTATTCTTCGTAGTAGAAATATTTGCTGGAAGAGACTATTCAGAATGGGAACTATACCATAGTTGATTCCAACTTACTCTGTACTTTCAGGATTTTTGTAACACCCTATATATAGATGACTCCAATCGCAATAGTGCACGTGCCTTTTCTGTCCTAATCGGGAGAAGCCGCGGGTCGTTTCCGAATTAGCCAGAGCGCCGTCGAGTTTTTGCCCGTATTGCTCCGGGCCTGGAGGCTATAACGCGGAGTTACCTTTACAGCATTTACTCTACTGCTCTCCATTGTTCGCGAACGAACGTACGAACGTCGTTCGCGATCATGGGGAAGCTGTGCGATCGCATGAGTCATCCAAGTCGTGGTTCATTGCAGCAGCGTAGCCGTCGCCCCACGCTCTAAGAGCCTCTCTCTTATCTCAGTCTGCGCATCTTGCGACCATGCGAAACATCCCTCCCCTCCCCTCCTTTCCTCGACGTTCCATCTCTCACCCTCTCTCACTCTGTCTTTATCTTTATCCTTTATACCAATGAAAGGAAACTTTTACCAAGGGTTCTAATACTTATTGAAATTGAGCAACAGCGAAAGAATCCTTAGACACACGAATACTAACTAATGGCATCTCGACTCCAGTTAAATGGATTCAATCAATATCTCATTTGAAGATCCTTTCGACGATAATACAGCGGTGAACATTTTGATTTCAACGAGTTATATGGGTTGAAGACATTTTGGTTTTAATATTGGACTTGGAAGTTTGACCGACAAATCTTACGAAATAATTTTCAAATTATATACTGTTATAAAGATTGTTTTTTGCATATCGCTGCCAAAAATTTTGTGTCAAGCATTTTCTTAAAGATTTTACGGTGAAAACACTTTGTCATGATTTCATAGCGAAGATAGTTTGTGAAGTACTTTTATCGAATATCATTTTCAAAGATCACATTCTGATGATCATTTTCCTGGCTTATAAAACATTCCCTTTAAAAATCAACGTTGGAATTGTCCCTGAACATTTTCCAAAAAGAAGAAGAAGAAGAAGAAAACAGAAACCAGCAATCAATATGAACCCGATTAAATATCAAATTTCTATCGTGAACGTGAAACCAGTAAAATAAAATAAGATTAGTTTGACAACATTTAGGATGGAGAACTGTGAAACGTGGCATAAATTAACGCCAATGATAAATGTTATATTCCGAAACATCTGCGCAGGATACGGTCGTGACAGATCATCGTAGGTGAGACTCGAGCGAACGAAAATCAGAAATCGACCGAATATCGTGACAGTGGCTGTCGCAGTAGGCGCTACGTCACTGCGTCCGTGGACCCATTTACATGGACCCCTATATGACATCATCCCCCTTTTCTCGCCGTGGAACGAACAGTTCGTTTCGCCGGGTGACTTCTGTCGCCTGACTCGAGCGAGAGAGCACAGAACCCCAACGCGCATCATCGCCCTGCTCCATAGGACCGAAGTCCATAGGTACCTTTAATCTTTATCAATCCATCCTGAAGCGAGCGGCTCGTCCACCGCGTGTTATTTACGCCCGATAGACTCCGCAGTTGTTGTCGCGCATCCCCACGTTGGCTTAGGTATTGTTTTCTATCAGCATTGCATATTTATCTTATGCACCTACACGCATTTTTACCATTTTCTGACTGAATATAATACCCTTTTTTTTTTTCGAAAGAATATTTTTTCGTCGAATTAATTGTTTCCAACAACACAGTTGAAGGGATTTTATTTAAGAATTGTTGGAGGAATACTTTCTGGTTGCATTACCTGAATCTGGTTGCTTGAAAATTCTTAAATGAAATCTGTATGTTTCTTATAAATGGTTTTTGCACAAATTCTGATAGGGTTGAAACCTTCGATTTTCGGGTTCGAGATTTTGTATTTCTGAAACTAATGGTTAATGTATTGGTTCTCGATAAATTGATCTTTAGATACATTGATCATTTTAGAAACATATAGGATTAAACTGATTTGTGAATTAAATCTTATTTATTGGAAGTAAACATTGGTGAAAATAAGTAGATTAAGAGGATGTATAACTACGGTATATAAATGTTCTTGATTTCGAGCGGAGATTTTCTGCGGGGGGATGTTTGAAGTAATTTTTATTAGATAGTTTTTGTAATATAGGTAAAGTAATGTTGACAGATATAAAGATTTGTGCAGTTGTGGAAAAAAGATTAATTTTTATTTATACTGTGGCTAAGGGAGAGAAAAATCTGAGAGGATAAAATGTATGCGATCGTAACGAAATGTGTAATGTAGAATAATGAAATTGTTGAAATAGAAATATATTACAGAGGAATTAGAAAGGAATTATTAATTAAAATCATAAAGCATAAAGGATTTTAATCTTTTTTTTTTTTTTCTGCTTTGTTCAAAAATGCTTATTATTATTTCCAAACAATATTTTCACGAACTTCGTGAACTTATATGAGAGAAACGAATGGCGCTGGTCACCTCAAATATCTTTATCAAAAGTACCAGGATAGGAATTTAAAAAAAAATAAAATAAAATTCCTCATATTCATTGCTTTATCTGATGTCATAATTCGAGAGGGACGAATTGGCTGGACTCAAAGCTACAAAGGGTTCTCATTACATGTGTGAGTCACTTTATTTATAACGCCCCGCACGATGAGCCCATTCCTCCATATCTCAAGAAGGCCAATTTACCAAGAACGATAAATGGGATGAAGTATAAGAGAAAAGAATGTTTCATTCCTGAACTCTGACGATCGAATATTATTCTTTTATCAAACCCTTGACAATAGACAATTAAATGTTGTTTATTTTTTTGGTAAAACTACGATTTAGTATCTATAAAAATTATCGTTAAAATATAAAATGCTA
>JABFQA010001402.1:0-13918 GCA_022817065.1 Probaryconus sp. ZL-2020 | reverse complement strand
AAAAAAAAGGAAACTAATTCATTAAATTATGCGAGAATATTTACCTAGAAATTCAATTCCATCGTTTCAAGCTAATTATTTTGAAACTATTTATTATGATAAAATATGTTCTCGTTATTCGAATATAACTTTAGTCAATTATTTATTCAAACATTAATTTCGTTCAATAATAAATCGTTCATTCATAGAATATGAATTAATATATTCCGTAATGTTTAAAATATCGCTTTTAGAGTTCTAAATGAAGCCATTTGAGAACAATTTAAATTTCATTTCATTTCTCGATTAATTAAAACTAAATTATGCACAGTATTCTCAAACTGTCTATGGATCAACATTTTGTTAAATGTTTAAAACGCATTTTTTTTTTATTATCGACCCATTAAGCATAGACTTTTATAAATATTCGTGCGATATGCAATTCCATAAAAAAATTTGCCGATGAAAAATGTGCGCGTGTATTTATAAAGAAATTTGCATACATTTTAATGGCAAAGTGGTTGGAAGCGTTGCATAAACGAACAGCTACTGAAACTAAAAATGCACGCCAGCTTTTACCATTCTTAATATAATAGTGAATTTTTGTAGTGCATTTTCCAATGACAATTGTACTAGTGGATATTTGATTTCTAAGCTCTCCCGGAATTCCAATCGCACGGGAATTCAGCAGACTCCAAACTCTTACGTAATGCCGTTGGAACGTTATGTGCTCTGAATCCTAATCAAAGTGGGAACAGTATGCAGGTCATTGTTAAATCACGTATTTTTCCTTTTCCCTTCGATAAAACGCTTTTTTCAATTATACCCTGATCAATTTTACCAAAGCAATTATATCGGACTTTGAAGAACAAATGCAATATTTTCTTAAACTTTCCTCAAAACTGCAAATCAAAATTTCAACGCTGCAAAATTCTCGAACGCAATTTTTCCGCAGAAAACAATTTTCAAATGATCATTTTTATATTATTAAAAAAAAATAAAAAAATGTATTGAAATTGAATTCCGCAAAGAATTTGTTTATGAAACACTTTCTATCAGAGAAGTTTTGAAATTGAAAAAAAAAAAAAGAAAAAAATTGGGACATACTCCTTATCGCAAGGGAAACATTTAAAGCTCGTAAATATTCTTTTCAAAGTACTTTGGGAAAATGTACACTGAAAAATAATTTACATTTTCATTAAATGCTTTTCATAAAACACAGGAAAGAATTTATAAATGTACACAGAGAGGCCAAGGAAATTCTTCGGTAAAGTAAAAATGTAATTTTTCCTTCGGATACTTAACATTTTAATATGACAATGCAATTTAATCGTTCAATCGTATCAATCTCGCGGCACCACTTTTCATGAATAATATTGTCATTACAAACACATCGTAAGCAGTGGATATTGTAATGGCGTGACATGATATAAGGGCCACAAGAAACTTCATTAAAATATAATCTGCTGGTTAGATTTATCTCTCCTCACTTTACGTGGCTCAGTGGAAGCTGATCTGTCTTTAGAAAGAAACTTTAATGAACCATTTCGAGGAATTATTATTTGAGCTGAATAAATTGTACTGTCACATTACTCGTTATTATTGAAGCTTTTCAATTATTCAGGTCAACAGTAATGTTATTGATAATAATAACGAGTATTTCATTTTCAAGACAAGGCTTTTTATTGCGACGTTATTATTTATTTTAATCACAAAACAATGCAATAACTTTAATTGCACGCTCTTCGTTCGACCTAGTGTTATTTCTTTTTCAATATTCAGCTTTTATCGATACGTAATTGTCTTGGCAGAATTATCATTTATGAACGAGCTTTTTTTCTCTCGTTCCCATCCTTCTGCATTTTATTGAGATATATTTTACACTTTTTTTTTTTTGCACTCTTATAAACCGTTATTTGTCATAAACAGATAATAATTTTGTATACCACAATCTGAAATTATAGTAATCTATTCTTTCCTTGATTTCTGTGCGTGTAATAGTGTTGTAATTGTTTGATGACAGTATTTCCGTGGAACCTTCAATATGCAAATGTTCGTCGTTATACGAGTTCCAAATAATACTTGAATCTAAATGTTTTTCTGCGATACACACACTTGGCATTCAAATTATTCATGATTGAAATGCGTCTCTCTATGGAAAAAAAAAAAAAAAACATGGGATTTTTATACACTTAACAGGCGAGCTATCTGAATACAAAAAGTCGAAAAAACTTTGTACTTTGACGTCACAGATAAGGAGACGAGAGAATGTGCAAATTATTGAAATATATTTTTCAGACAAACGTATAAACAGATCCATTCTGATTTGTAAAATGTCAACGTTTGGACAAACGAGAGTATAATTCTTAACAATTTAATTCCATCAAAATTCTTGGTAACATTGAATTACATGAATTTTCCAAACGTATTTTGCTGTTTGCCAATAACGGAAACACAGTTATTTTATTTTCGCCTAACATGATTCGCGCCACTGCATTTTAGGAATTACCTAATTTCACCTAATCCTTACGTGACTCGTACACCCGGAGAAAATCAAAACGATTCCAGTAACCAAATTTCCTCGAAGAGATTCGATTACATAGTTACGTATTCTACGTGCATTTAATTTTCACCTAAAAAAATACAAAGCCATTTCCATCGTTACTTTAAAATCAGCCGATCGTTCAATTCATTATATACACAGAGAAAAAAGAACGATTAAAAATTATTATAATTTTAAATAAAAATTATAATAGTAACATAGTAAACGTGATTTATTCTGTAACTGTTATAATTATTACAATGTCCTATTTTTTATAATTTTTATTTTACAATAATTATATAAATTTATTATTTTTGAATAATAATTTGGATCTAATTAGAATGGATCTAATTACTTCTTATAGCTTTCTTATAAAATTTTTTAGGAATTGTAATAATTTTTATTAAATCTTTTTTCTCAGTGTATTCAACGACAATACTCAACGACAGAAGTTCCTAATGAAAATTGTTCATCTAATCCCTACCAATAATTAATCCCGAGAATTTCACCCGGAGAAAACAAGAATTATGTGAACGAGACGCAAGTCAGAAGTAAAATTTACGATGACAAAATTAATATTATCCAGTTTTTCTCGGCGGTTGGCAAGGGACACAAAGTTCAGAGAACCCAAGGCGACGGAAGATCAGGACCACGCTGTGTAACAATTACGTGGCCATTGTAAAACACTTTCGTCCATGCCTGGACGATTGCCAAGGTCTCTTGCTTCATACGTCGACTAAGGAGTCGCCTTGTCTGTGATCGCGCGTATATGTACTTCTTGCCATAAAGGCGCTGGCGAATACGTAAGCCGCGAACCAGGACCAGAATAAAGTAATAGGAACGTGATACAACAACCCTCGTCGCGGCGCGTTTGGTACGCACTTGCCAATGGCCGTGTGTGCGCCTAAGCGTCCTCGGGCATTGATCAATCGTCGTGTATGACATGCATAAGATCATCCAACCAGCCAGGCATATATAAAGCTCACGGTTTAATTACAGGAGCAACATTCAGTCTTCAAACAATTCAAGTGATACAATCACTGGACACAAATCAGTCAACATGAAATTCTTCTACGTAAGTCATTTCGTCCATTACGATTTTGCTATTACATTCTTTTGTCGATAATATTAAAAAATGTAGAAATTACACGCAGAAAAATAGAATGTACATTTTACTATAAATTTTGGCAAACCAGTCTTATGTAGAAAAGTCAAATGTAGAATACAGAATACAGAAAAATTACTATAAATATGTAATTTTCTGATAATTAATAGAACAATTTGTGATAAATGTAAGAAAATTTACTACTGCATTTATGGTAATATTTTTCAAGATAATCATAAAAGTGAAAAGGAATTTTTTCAACGTTGATTACAATTTTTCGAGAGACTGTGTTCCTTTCGGAAATGAACCGTTGATAGTCATTGCAAAAGACGTATTTAATTAATTGTGAATTAGTGTAACTGGATTTTTTTTTTCTTATAAATTTGCAATTGACGTGGTTTCGTAACTAATTACTTTTTTTTTGTTTCACTTGATGTATAAATAATTGTAAATATTTGAATTCTATTGAGAAAAAAAAAGAAGACTCGGCGTGCACTTGCAGAAGCAGTTTATTTTAATAAGATAGACGACGTAAATTTGTCTTGTTCGTAAAAATATCTGCGAAATTGCACAGCCAGCTACATTAATTATATTTGCCATTACTTCGTATTAAAAAGGAATTCCCTACAGTATAAAGAACCTAATTGGACCATTCGTCGAAAAAAAAAAAAAGAAAAAAAAAGAAGACGAATGAAATGCAAATAATAATTTTGTTTTCCCTTAATTAAACTTTGTCTTGTATAAATTTGCAGCGTTTAATTCTTTTCAAACATTTGTAACGACATATAATTTGTAACGCGAAAACAGTACTATTATCATGATATTTTCTCTATTTAATTAGTAGGAATCATTTTGAGGCACGTTCAGATATAATCATGTATGAAAATTACACATGCAAATGTCTAGCTTTTCTTTTTATTCTTAATGATATAAAATGTCATTCTAAACAAACCGATGACAATTTTATTTAATTAGTTGAAAATCAACATTCTGAATCAGTGGAATAATGAATATCATTTTTCAAGTCTTGTTTCACTGTTCATTAAAATCGCCTCAAGACAAACTAATCTTATTAGAAAATTATTTATTAATAAGTTGTAATCGAATTGCTTCGATAAAAAATTTCGCACTAAATTCTTTCTCTCTCTCTCTCTCTTCCTTGGCAATTAATTACACTGCGTTCCACAAATTAATAAACGTAAATGAATAATTCCTTTTGGTGTGAAATATTCTCATTCGCGACAAATAATTGCAGGCAATTCTTCTCCTGGCTCTCGCCGCTGTCGCTTGTGCGGACAAACCGGCTGAGGTGGAATCCATCGAACCCATAAATACGCCAGTAGTCGAGAAAAACGCACAACCGAGAGACAAGAGGGGACTCCTCGTGGGGGCAGCGTACACCGCCCCAATCGCCTATAGCGCTTACAGTGCTCCAGTTGCCTATTCCGCAGGATACAGTCTTCCCTACGTTTACTCCAGTTATCGTGCCTATCCTTACTACTCTCCGCTTTACAGCAGCTCTTATATCTACGGTTGATTGATGGAAAATTTGAACGACACGAAATATTCTCGCAAATATCGCGTCGATGATAACTCTTTATGTATATAGGCCCGACAGAACATCTACGAAATTATATATAAATTATTACTGTTACATAACCAGAATGATGTTACTTTTTTTGATTGTTACGAATATATATATATATGAATATATAAATTATAATAAATCTGAACAATTTTATTGCTGAATTTCAGTGGTTTTCATTTCGAATAGAACCTTACTTTTTGGGAAATTGCAAAAAATGTTATACGATGTGTTATAAGAAAACTATGTTATAACGGTTATTGACATTTCATTGCGGTACAATTTTTGCAAAAAATCTTTATTTTCTAGTCGTAACTTTTTATTATATATGTATATGTTTAAACAAACATGGTTTTAACATTAAAATTTGTTTCCAGTAAAAGAAAAGCTTTGCACGCGTAGGAAATGTACATATATTGTAATAATATTGACGTTATTTTTAGGGGTATATAAAAATGGTTCCGAAGTAATCGACGAAAAATCTCTATCTGTTAAAAGATAAATTGTTAATGTTTGTTTAGAGATGTGTGTTCTATTTGTCAAACTGAAAATATATTTTGATTAAAATCTATGAAATATGAACAAATCAAATACTCAAATGATTGAAAAACAGTGCACAAATAATATTCTGCTGATGAAATAGAGAAAAAGTTATCGAAATTTAATAATATTCAATTTCATTGTGTTCGGGAAAGTATTGTATTTTTAGCTTATAAAGTGTTCTCTTTTCATCGGAATCATTTTTCCTAATTAATATATTATAATGAAATTCTATTTTCTAAATTCAGTGAAATAATAACCATTCGAGGATATTTATCTAGCGCCATTTGCAAGATTAAGACCGTGGGCTTTAATTTTATGAAAATGATGCATACGCGATATTAGCATTTTTCTGTGTAACGTATACAGATTTAGTGGGATACTTTACACTCTTGGCCGAGCGTAGTTAATGCAAAATCGTTTACTGAAACACATAAAGAATATTAAGAAATCAGTTACTTGCGTGCAATTTTCAATAATTATATGTAAATATTGAGAAGAGAGAGCTACTTGTAATAATCAATGCAGGCAGAGATAAATTAATATTGGCAATGAAACGAGTAAAGGAACATTAATCAACAACAATAAATTATTTGACAGAAAACCATAACGCAGTATTATTATACAGTTTAATAACTATTTAAATTTACTAAACGAAGGAAAAGTGAAATTTCAAATGATCATGATTTTGCAAAAAAAATTTTATTTTGCAAAATTTCATTTTACACGTTTTATCATTTGACTGTACACTATTTTTAAATTTCATTAATTCAAATAATTAATCATTTTTTCTTCACTTTTTTAAATATAACATTGTACATGTAAAATAATGTTTTTTAATTTAAACATTATAATTGTATCTTTCTTATATGCAGCATGTAAGAATGTTATCACATTTAGCTAACCAAATTCATTGTCGTAAGATTATTATATTTATTATGTATCAGGCGTGCAATCTGGAGAATGATGTAGTGCGCGCAGCATAATATAACTAATAGCATAAGGTATCAAGACTCCAATTTTTCTGCAAAATTTCATATTTATTGATAATGTTTATAGTAGTTTAATATACAGATAACATTAAGTTTTTGCACAAAGTTATTACCGAAATCCGGCGAGATAAGTGCACAATTTATTACACTTATTTACTTTGAATAATATTAAGATAAAAGGAATAAACTATTGTGTGTGTGTATTTTTATTTCACTTTTTTTTAAAAAAAGGGGGTATTTTTCATCCGATCTTAGATTCAATTTCAAGTAATGCTATGTATTAAAAATAACGCCATAGAACTTACAACGTAAAAATATGACAAATAATTTTGCGACATTGAAATCTTGTTTAATGAAAGAAACTTTCGCGAAACTTTTATTCGTAGCTATTTTTTCATGTCAACGAAAAATAAACGAAAAACATATTTTCTCATCATGTTACTCAATGAAACTTTTCCTGTTTCAGATAATAAATTCTAAAATACTTTATGATAGAAAACAAAATTGCTCGACGAACTTGATTTCGTGGATGAAATTACATGGAAATTTATAACAATCAAACTTCGCAGATTATCATTATGCAATAATATTCATAAGAAATTTCATGATTTTCTTTTCATTAAAACAACGTTTCTATTAAATTTTGTATTTCTTACGCTTAACATAAATTCAAGTTACAAGAATAATAATTTGACTAATTAAAAGCAAGTAAATGAATATTACTTTTAGAGCATCAAATAAAATATACAATACACTTCAAGTCGCTAATAATGGCAGATCACAAAGTTCATAATTGTTTACAATTACTTATTCTCTTTTACGAGCGACGCTTATTTCGTACATTGTTTAAACTTTAAATTATGTTTCCGTAGGGTCTTAAAATTAACTTGAAGCAAAATTTTACTTTCTCGCGTAATTGTATAATGCTTCGTATTTTATTACACAATAGGAATATTTCTTTATAGATGAGATCTCATTCGAAATTCTCCAAGATACGGAGACTGTTAGTACTTTCACTGGGATTGATGAGAATCGGACGTGACAAGAATTCGATGAAATCATTACACTTTTCAAAGGACCGCAAAAAGCGTTCGATCTTTGGAAAATGCATTCCAACAGTTACTTTTCTTATTACTAAACTCAGCGTATTAAACTCATTGGAATATCAAGAATTGTTGAAATAAAATACATGTATTTTTACAACGTTTTCATTTACAATATCACAAAACAAATAAAACATGATTTTCCTCGAGCTTTTGAACGTAAAAGTGAAACGTTCAATTTCAGAATTTTTTCCTTTCCCATTATCATAAAATTTCATCAACTTTTCATAGTTTGTCAGTATCACAATAACTATAATAGTTACACTTTGTTTTGAACGAAGTTCTTGCATTTGTACGTGATTGCAGGGTGCTATAGATGATATAAGATAGCAGCTTTGTTGATACTCTTGATGTCTAATACGTATTTCGAACAGTTTAGAATTAACTTGGATAAGCTCCGTGTTCGACTAGCACTTCAGAAGCAGTCGATCACTTTATCGTATTTCAATATATATATACACACGTACATAGACACGTTTGTAATATCGAAAATCCGTAACAGTATTGCTTAAGTAAGTTATGTTCGATCGATGAAAGCTGGCAAGAAAGTCTATTGTAATTCCTGGATGGTCGCGACCCAACTGTATTTATACATGTGCTGGTATGGACGTTGGTTAGTCGTTGCGGGCCAGTTCATGCTTTAAGAAATTAAACCTTTTTCATTTATGACACTTCTATTTTTCGATCCCACTCGACAATTTACTACCTCGTGAAGTGTGCAAGTGATTCCAGGATTATCATTTCTATATCACACCTTTTAACAATGAAGATTATTCTGGTAAGTGTATTTTATCGTAACATCACACTTTTTTATGTCGAAAAATTCATTAGAGAAATTCCATAAACTTCAAAAATCCTTTATTCATAAAATAATAAAACTAAAAAGGATTCCATTTTTTTATAGATGGTTCAGTGTGTGATTATCGGAATGTGTTTCGCATCGACGACAATTCAGAACGTTACCAAAACAGAGAGTGATCCTTCAATCTTCGATATCGAAAGTTCAAATAAATCAGAAGAGGAAGATGACTCAGAATCAACAGATTTGCAAAAGAAAAGGGAGTCCGGTTATTCGTACAGCAAACCGATGCGATTGCCGTTAAATTACCGGCCCACGCAATTCAGTCGTTTTGGTTACAGGAGAAGACCGCACTCCAAACGACCTGCTCAACAAAATCGACCCTTTTCTCACTACGGCTTGCCCAATAAAAATCCTCCATTAAGCTCGACGGTCATGCAGCAAAATCATTTATCTGCAAATGGGTTTGCGAGCCAAGACATTCCTAGTCCCATTAGGAATGTTGATTTCGAGGAACCCGATCCAATAGCCAGTCAAAATAACGTACCATTCGGAAGTAATACCGCGTTGTATTTGCCGCCGAAAAATCAAAGGCTCCCAATGTACACGTCCCCGAGCATCTTTTCAATGGAACAACGACAGAACCTGATTCAAGATAACAGTCAGCAAATATCGGACGCGGCATTGTTCCTGGCGCAGAATGCCCAAGCTATCTCTCAACTTTATGGTGCCCCAGCTTCCAATCAGATATACGCACCGTCGTCCAACGAGGAGAACTTCTTTGACAAGAACAATCAGATTCAACAGCAGAACGAGGCAGAAAATATTGGCGATTCGCAATCGAACGACCACGCTCAAGTATCGCAAGGTATCCTAGGGCCGTTACCAGGATACGCCTCTGGAATACTAAGTAACCAGGAAACGTTACAAACAATCCAATCTCTAGAGAAGGATAGATTGATTCTTCAATTGCAACAAGCTTTATTGCAATCACAAAATAGGTATTCTTCTCAAAATAATCACGTCTACGACCAGAATCAGCACATTCTTTCTACGGTGCCCCAGTTTCAACCAGGAAAAGTCCCAGACCATTTGGGACCCGGTGGCAATACTTTTAACTATGGTTTGTCGCCACTGCCGACTACTACGAGTTCAACGATTCCAGTTGTCATTAGACCAAGTGATGGGAAGCAACCAGTAGGATCCACAAATCCAACCGCAGGATCTCAACAACCATCTACACCAGGTTTCACCACGTACGGAGGTTTCGTTCCGACCATCGTTCCTGAATCTAATGTACCATCTTATAATCCTAGTTTTATAGGATTCGGATCTCAAAATATACCTTTGAAACCTGTTGATAACCCTACGCATTTTGGGATACCATTTCCTCCTACGTTAAAACCAGTCGGAATTCCAACACCAACGGTGCCTAATGATGTTCCCAGCATAAAACCATCACCGAGTGTACCAGTTTTTCCGGTACACTCTATTACGCCAACCGTACAACCTGTACGTCCTGTTTACCCTATATCTACGCCATTAAGACCTATTGTCCCAGTTAACCCAGTGACCCCAATTCATCCTGTTATCACGCCTTTGTTACCTCAGGGCCCGCTTTTAGGATCCCAACCTGGCACTTTCAATCCTGGAATATATAAACATTTAAAAGGTGTTTATCCATTTTACTTCCCTTCGACTATGTCGGGGCACAAACAGTTGCATCCTTGGACGTTGCAGCAGAAGGAAATTTGGACGTGAAGAAAAAAAAGGTAGAACGAAGGAGTGTAATGGACTGTAATTGTGCCAATGAACTTTGTAATCTCACTTTTCCCTGAATTCTCAGGGTCTGTAAATATACAAGATTTATTTATTTATATTCTATAACGCATTGAACATGGAAATTTATTTAACGAGCGTAAAGGTTGAAATGACTAATGATACAATTTCGTTGTTATTGATAAATCGTTACAGTATCTTGATAAGTTATTCGATAATTGGTTGTACTTTAAGAGGAAACTAATTACATTAATTTCAATTACTTTTAGAAATTTTATGACTTACAGAATAAAATCGTAAGGCATTTAAATTTTCGTTTCCGCGGAATAACTTCCCGGACCGTGCGCCATATAAAAAGTGATACCGATCTTCGAGTAAACTTTGCGAATGAAGTGAAGAATGTTTGCGAATAAACTTTTCCAATGTATACATAATGATATCTGGTATTAAAATCGTGAAATTCCTAAGTCGTAGAAAATTTTCTTCTGACCACCGCGCGAGATAAGTACGGCGAACCCGATTACCCTTTCCCGATGTTTCGCACCATTTTGATCATTCGATTTCTCGATCCATCACTCCAGCAGCCAACCAACCGGCCTGTCAGTTGGAATGGCTCAATTCTGAATCAATGGCTCTTCGCGCGTTGCGCTCCAACAAATCATCTCGAACAGTCGAGGAATTTTAATGTCATAAAATGGAAAGTCCTTGTATGTATGTGTTTAGGTAAAATGAAATAATCGAACTTCCGGTCAACGAACTAACGGAATCGCCGGCCATTGAAATCATCTAATTCGAAAGGATGGAAAGTGGCGCGCAAAGGAAAAATGAGCTACTGGAGCTTCCGGCAACGTGAGCCGTAAGACTCTCACTTGAAACTATGATATAGACGCCGAATCGCATACTAAACCGCTTGATCCTGACCTCGAAAGTTACTTGATAATTCTTACCATAGTACCACAGTCGGGTCACCCGGATTATCTCGAGCATACATAATATCTCTGCTGCCAGCGCTGTTAGCAAGTGCATCGCTCTCAGTTGACTACTGTTACGTAATAATCGCCATTGAGATGTAACCCACTTGGTTTCGTGACCGATCTTTGGAAATTTTGCATTTTTCACTGCATCGAATTATTCCTTCTAAACGAATTTCATAGATACACAAATACACATAGAAAAAAAGTTTCATAAAAATTATTAACTTTGTTGGCACTGTGGCAATATACTTTCCCTAATCAAAAAATTAGTATCTTTCTTTGTAATAATTAACATCTAATTTTTAAAATTTGTTGACAGGTACATAAATTAATATGAGGAAAAATATCATTTTTTACAAAGTAAGATAGTAATTTTTTGATTTGAAACAAAGTTAATAATTTTTATAAAACCTTTTTTCGTTATGTAAGAATATGCAAAGACAATCGTTCTTAATTGACGCATTAATTATAATTTTTAATTCAATGTGTTTTTCTGTTCATGATTAAATGACTTTCACGTGTAAAAGGGAGTCTTAGAAAAATATGAACTTCATTTGATAAAGAATGTTTTTCATGAAATATTTTACACAAATTTGATGTGATTCTTTTTGCAAGTAATTACATTTATCACTGTAAATGTATAACGTATGTATCTTATCATGTGTTTAATTTTTCGTGACAAGCTCAAATTTTTTGCAAATGAAAGTTTATTAATGCGAACTTGTCGGGCTAAAATGAAATTGAGAGATTTTATTATTAATAAATCATAGAACGTCACACTCTCTAACTAAGGTTGTTCTTACGTGTAATAGGTAATAGTACATTTGTAAAGTTTTTATAAGTAAATGCTATTATTCATGAAGACCATTGAATTTCTGCCCGACAGATTAGAGATCTGAATATGGAAACACGAGATAATTTAAAAGATCATTATAAAAACGGATTGTCTATTGTGAAAAAAGGCACACTTAAATTTATTGTGTTGGAAGCATAAAAGAAAACTTATTGAAAATTATAATGTATTACATTGTTTTTCATGCATCTACATATTAGTTAAGTAAATTGTTGTTAACTTCAACAACTTAATGTTTTAATGTAAATTTTGTTTCATAAATAGAATATAAGAAGCAGTTAAAAAGTGAAAAATCCATTAAGAAAATTATTGCACATTTCTAGAAATTGATTTCAATTAAGTAAATCGGAGTTTATTAAAAGACTTAAAAGTGATGTTAATTAAAAATTTAATAAATGAAAAGAAATTTTACAACATTGTGGCAATAATTTAAAAGAGAAAAATTTGAAAAGTAAAATTGGTTTTATTAAATTATGTGGTAAATGCAGAATTAAGTACGTCGTTTAGAAAAATATTCATCTTTTAACCACGCACAATTATAATTTCTTATGATTACTATTTTAATGGCAATTTTATTCATCATTTACATGTTTGTATATGTGTATGAAAATATGGGGTAACATTAGTTAGAAAATGTAATGCATGTAATATTAATTATCGTGCAATGTAAATGGATTGTTACTGAGTTTTCCATCGTGTTATATAATTTATTCCTAAATTAATAATTAATTAATTATTTAATAATTGTTAATAGCATAATAATTGCATAAGCAATATACACAAATTGTTTTTCATTATAAACTATTTTATTTCCAGATAATTTGTTAATGGCAATTTTTAGAATTTTTCTGTCTAAATATTTATTTTAAAGCGCAAATTGTTGTTAAATTGTTAAATAACTTATTATGAAATAAAAAGTATTATAACATAATTTATTCATAACAATTCTGTGTTAAATTAAAAATCAATGACTTAGCAAAAAATAAAACTATTTTTGAAAATAAAATTTGCCCTGACTTTTTTTAATAACTTTGTAATGAAATATTTGCCATTGATGTGGACTAATCAAAACTTGTAACTTCATTAAAATTCGAATAACACATTTTTACCTTAAACTCTTCTTAATCAATAACATCTTTACTTGATGAACTTTTAATCAGAAAACTTTATTTAATGAATCATAAAAGATACCGAAGGTTCATAGAAAAGCCTGTGTGCACGCATTTATTAAATTTTATCTTCTCAAAGGTTTAACCATTATAATAAATTATAAATTAACAACCAAGGCATAAAATAGAATTGCAGATTATGATAATATTATCTTTACCACTGTTAGATCTATCTTTCTTTACTGAAAAACATATTTCAACCCTCTAAGGATTCATTTATTAATCTTTGAACATTTGATTAAATCACAAGGAATTTTGTATAAATGATCAAAAGTTCTATCTTTGACTTTCTGTAATTTTACTTTGTATATATTTTTTAGAAATACATTACATACCTCTTTTATAATTTCTCTCAGCTGTTTGTTTTACTTGGAATCTCATTACTTTCACGTATATTCACAAAATTTTTCTCACAAAATTTTCACTTTGATCTAAACTTCATGTTCGATTTTGATAATTCTCTCCATATTTAAAATCTGTATTTACTACTAAGTACAT
>JABFQA010001401.1:0-13918 GCA_022817065.1 Probaryconus sp. ZL-2020 | reverse complement strand
TTTGTATATACACTGCTAAAAAAAAAAAAAAAAAACGGGACACCTTGTCGACGTCCAAAAATTATTATAAATGAAAATTTTTAATTAGATTTTCAGCGGGAATAAAATTTAATCCAATTTACGTCATCGTACAGAATATTACATTAAGACCTTAAGAGAATAATGTAATTTACGTTACATATAATCCCATACGCGCTTCCAATGTGTAATCATGGCCAATATATTTAAAGATTTCAGCGCATCTTTGCAAGCTCATTTATTAAACAAAACACCGCGTTGTATAAAAACTGAAACAACTTTTATTTAATTTTAATTAAAAAATTACCAACAATAAAACTTTTCAATAAATCACTTTACCTCTTTTAAAGTCCCAATGGTATCATTAACAGTGCTTCATAAACAATTGCAAATTGCACAGTTTAACATAAAAACCGTTGCTCCATTGAAAAACGTTTTATTCGACTATTGAAACAAGTACAAAAAGAATAAACGCAGCATGTACAATTTTTTTTCCTTCCCTTCATCTGCGCTCGTAACTTCTCCGGCCGGCGCTTATATTCTAATAATCAAACGTTTTCTTTTCATCTGCATTGAACGTTCGAATGAAACATAAATCTTTCATGAAACTTTTAACAGTAATACTTTTTCGTAATTGTGAAAAACAGTGGATATATAACATTTCATTGCAAAAAAAACCCAGTCGCCCCCCTCAAAGCTTCTGACATGAAATAAGGGGAAAAAATTGCAATCGTATAAAACGCGAGCGTAGAAACTTAATCTGACTAGGCTTATGTTCATGGCGGCTCATGATAAAGGCATTATTAGAACGCTGTTGGGTCGATCGTTTGTCGCCCACGGGGCGAACGTTATGAAACATAAAAAGGCGCAATTTCAACGCTACGGAAACACTTGTGGAATTATAAGAAATCTCGCGGTTTCGAACAATACAAAGCCAGACCGATAATTTCATTGTCCGATCGATTCGATTCGCAAAATGATTACGAAAAGGCTTTAATCGCGACCAAATCGAACAAATGGTTTAATTACCGCTCGTAATAGACGAATAATCGAGGCTCCCAACAGGATACATTTTTAATCACCATTGAGAGGGGGATCCAGTTTTAGCGGGGAACGCAATTGCAATTATTCGTCTGCTACTAGCGAGCTAATAGCTGCATTATTTATAGGTTGTTATAATGGAGTAAAAGACCAAAGGGCCTTGCTTAAACTCCATTGATATGTAATAAAGATTCTGTTTTAAATTTTTTTTTCTGGTTTTGGAATTGTAGTTTTAATTAACTAGTAATTTATGTTAATATATTATTAACATTATTCAGAAAGTGTCATCAACATTTCTATGCATAAATATATATATAGAGTATATCTGAACCTATACAAATTTGCCTCCCATACACACGACTCATATCATCCTACCCTCTATCTACATATAAACACTAACATGATACACGTGCAACAAACCGTCTCTTGACACATTCACATATCACCAGCCATCCCCACTCCATATATTAGTCCATATCTCGTCACTTAACTAAACACAATCACGATATAAACTCAAAGCCCAAACACACTGACATCCCCGTATCAATATCGCAGGAATCTACTTGATAGTTGAACGTTCAATCAGTTTTTTTCTTCGTGTCATGTAGAACGTAACATCGATAAGATAAGATTGACATTCATACGAAACCATACCAACGTGTATCATTAGAAATTGCAAGAAAAATATGAAGGCAATTTGTTTTCCTCTGTAAAGTGTACACTGAGAAAAATCGTACTTGATTAAACTGAAATATAGTTGAGTCAACTATCTTTGGTAGTCAAATACAGGCAACAATCGTTGATAGATTGCTCAGCTATCTGTTATTTGATTTGACTATATTTTATTCGATTCAACTATCTTTTAACTTAATGAACTAAAGTGTAGTTGATTCAACTCTTTTTTAGTTCCAGTAACTAAATTCTAGTCGAAATAATTGTATAATGAATTTCATCAGTTCTCAGCACACATCTTTTTTTTCTCAGTGTCTTCTAATTGCGTCCTTTTCCACGCTGAGAAAAATTTTAGTAAAACAACTAAACATTTACTTCAACTGAAAATTCACTCATTTGCAACTCATTTTCATAGTTATTTTAACTAATTGATAGTTCAGTCGATTAACAATTCAATAGATACAACTGAAAAATCAGTTAAAGAGAGAGTGTTTAACTAAATTTTCAGTAATCATTTTTCTCTCGGTGAATGTTTCACGGTTGAGCATTAATCCCTATGATAGTATCGTCGCGGCATAATTGATGGAAATAAAGTGAAGTTAGAGCGCGGTTAGCGAAGTTTGATATACACGCGTTCGCGACCTTATTAAAGCGTGTATCTATTGTTGTTGGCGCGGGAATGTTAGCGTATAAAAGGGGGGGGGGGGAGCGCGCGTTCATCTTGGACCGCCGTTGGAATTCAGCAAATTGTTTGAGCATAATAACGAATGTAAAGCCGGTTGGGGTCCATAGTCAAGCACGGATGCAGGACGAGGGAATGTATGTTCGGATGTACAGAAGGACCATCTGCGGGCGAGCTCTGTGTAGCGGATAAACTGACGCCCCGCACACAGAACCGGACTGACGAAAGTCCTAAAGGGCTCGGGAAAGTTAAACTAGTTTCGTATACAGTTTCGGCTACTCAATGAAACTCACGGACAAGAGACGAACGCGACGAGACGGAGCCCGCGCCGACTTACTCGACGACCAAATAAGAGAGACCGACATCATTTTACGCGCGGCTTTTTCTCACAACCGGAGTAATCTCATTGTCGCGTTTCCTGCACTTCAAAGTCCTCGCTCTGTTCCAAGGCAAAAAGCAATGGCGCATTGTTGGCATTTGCGCTCACGTGGAATTGGGAATAAAATTAAGGGAAATTGTTGTTTGATGAATGAACGAAGAATTTTTAATTAATCTTCGGTCGTTTTTTTTTTTTTTTTTTTTTTTTTTCGAACATATTTTACCAAGGTGTTTGTTCGCTTGATTGATGCGTTTACTTAAGACATTGTGAAAATGATATATCGAGATTGTTTAAAATTTTCAATTGTTCACTCTCCAATGTGGTTTATTGGTTAAACGATAAAAATTGTTACGTTTTCAATTTGATAATTTTATGAAAATTCAAAGTTTCTGGTCGAAACGGAACGCCAACGAACTAAATGTATATATAATTTGTACTCAATCTGAGAATCGTGTAAACTTTGAAATAAACAAAAAATTATGATAATGGAAAGTGCATGCTTCAGATAACGGAGACAATTTTGAACTGCAGTTGTTGTAATAACTGTACATTATACTCTTAGAACAAATAACAACGGCGCTGCAATTAAAGCGTGCAGATGCACGTACAAAAATATTCACTGTATTACTGCCACAACCCCACAGCGTTTATTGATTTTCTCTTAGTTTAAACTTTTCAACACGTGTATTCCATAAAACTAAATCACGACAAAAAAAAATTCAAAGCTCTATTTAGAAATGTTTCTAACTGTTGCGAAACTTTAATTCAAAAGAGCTTTGATGCTGCATTCATTTTTAACTCTGAATAACATACTTGTTTTTTATCATTATTTTTACAATATAATTTCATTAACAAATGTCGTGTGAAATTGTGTATGGATATTTTGCATTTCATACTAAAATCTTTGAACGGCGTAAAAATCAAAAAAATTTTTATAATAATCTACGACTAATAACAAGTTAACACGGTTTCTGCATTTATGAGAAAATAAATTGATTAATTAATATATAAACGGCAAAATTGAATAATTCTTATATAATAACGGTGATATTACACAAATTTAATGAACGCCGTTGATGACAAAGTGGCGCAGTAACCGCGCTCAATATTTAGTCAGGCGTCATACGCTGCAAATGTGTATTCGATATACTTCGTCATAATGTACTTTTGATGCGACGATTCTTTCAAAAAGATTAATTGCACGAATTATAACGGTACGAAATTAACATCAAAGATCGGGATTTGACACAATTAGCAAATCGAATTCTCTGAATCACGCATATATATATATAATACCTCTACATTTCTCAAATAAACGCGACGGATAAACTATTGCGCATCACGGTAATTACAATATTTCATTAACTAAATTAAAATGAAACTTACGTTTTTGCGTGATATCAAAATCCACACGGCGAAGGCTTTCCGTGAAGCTTAACAAGTTCTTTTGAAATCATTAACTGCACGTTCCAATTCAGACAATGAACATTGTTATACATCCTTATAATAACAATCGACACTGTTTGTAATGAATTAATTCACTTTTTTATTTGAAGATTGAATTATTATTTTGAATTGTTTTTTAACGTTATACATTTTAATTTCAAAGTCCAATAAAAATGTGAACGAAAATTCTTTTATAATTAAAATATTCGTATTGTTCGACAAACAACACGAATTCCTGGATTAATAATATCTTTAATTACGTACAATAATAAGTGTTGGCGGTAAAAAATTATGAAATGTAATTAAATTATGATTGAACGAATGATACGACCATTTTGACAATAATTTTGTTAATGAGACTGCCTTTTATTGTCGTTTTCTTTACTTTTCTCTAACAGCCGGAGAAAAGTAATTGGCAAAATGACAAATGAAATAAAATTAAACGGAAAATACATCGACTGTCACTGGGATTGAAGTATATAAGTAAAAGACGCGCCACGCAATGAAAGTATCAGCTTCAATAAAAAATCACATTAATTTAACGGTACCTTTAAAACCGTGGTTATAAAACGAAAGCGCAATTTATACGTACATGGTTATAAATTTAATTAATGTCACACTGTATCCTAACGTTACTTTCATAAACATGAATGAAATCATTTAAAGTTAAATTTTAATTAAACTATAGGCAAATATATGAACGCCGAAGCGACTTTAAAATTTATAGTGTTTTCATTATTAATATTGACTACCTCGTGTGAAATAATTGCGTGTTTACAGCATTGAGAAATTTATACCTTTTCTAAATTAAAACGTCGCTTCTTCCGAAGCTCGATATTTTCAGTAAACGATCACGAGGAATAGATTATCGAGACTTTTCTTTTCATCAAATCACTAGTTGAACAATATTCTACTTTCCAAGATGAGAGAGTAGTTGATTTGCATTAAATGTGATTTCAGTCGAATGTGATATTTTTATAATTTTAATTAAAGGAAACCATTTTACTTAATGTTTCAGGGCAGTCCTAGTCGAGGAGGAGCTCATATGGAATGGCACCGCGGGGACCCTCATCGACGGCGCTGCCGATTGTGATAGCAATGGCCTGGTGCCTGCTGGGGTCCGTGAAAGGGTTGTGTCCAGCTCGATGCCACTGCGACGACTATACCCTGAGAGCGTCGTGCACCAACACCGGCCTCGACGTGGTGCCGATTCAGCTGAACCCTGGCGTGGCCCACATGGACCTGTCCGGGAACAAAATCGCCAACCTACACATGGCCCTGATGTTTTACATAAGCCTGGAGACTTTAGACCTGAGCTCCAACCTCATCCACACCTTGGGAATCAACAATTTCTCGCTACAGAACAAGTTGGTCTCGTTGAATCTTAGCAATAACACCATCCACAGTGTCCCTAAGAACGCGCTGCAGGGTTTGGAATCGCTAAGGACATTGGATTTGTCAGCCAACAATATCACCGAACTTGACGAACATGCTTTCCGCGAGACCAGCGAATTGGAGTATCTAAACCTCAGCGGAAACTCGATAACCCGTCTGCCAAAGGAACTCTTGAAGAACCTACACGTAATCCAAACGCTGGTTCTCAGAAAGAACACTCTGTTACAAGTTCCAGCAGCGAACCTGGGGCTGGTGTCAGCGAGTCTCGAGCACCTGGACCTAGCGGAAAATTTGATTCAAGAGCTCAACGAGAATTCACTGCCGGCCCTTCCGGAACTCATCAATTTAACCTTGGCGAATAACGTTATACGGAGCATAGAAAGCGGGGCCTTCGATAATTTGCCCAAGTTGTTGAATTTGGATCTCTCGGGGAATAATTTGACCTCGGTGCCAACGTCCTCTCTGTCCCAGTTGAGGGTTCTCTCCAACTTGGTCATTAGCCGGAATCCCCTGGGCAACCTACACGAAGAAGCCTTTCTCAATCTACTGGAACTCAGGCATCTAGAACTGGACAACTGCGCCATTGTCCTGGTGCACCCGAGAGCGTTTGCTGACAATGTCAATCTCGAACACATCTCCATGGACGACAACAAGGACCTCAGAGGATTGCCTACGAGAATTCTTTACAGTGCAAGGAAGCTCAGGTTGGTATTTAGTTTGTAAGGCAGAGAAAAATACGAAGATTGGATTTCAGAGAAGAAAAAAATCTTGTCTAAGGGAGGACGGAAGAGGTGGAATATATTTTCTCTTTCAAGAGTTCTCTTTTTAAATTCGGTTAAAAAGAGTTCTTAAAGTAGGTTTCGGAGATTATTAGAAGTTTGTTGGATTAAAGCTGAATTTTGATGATCCACCGAGTGGATTAACTGAATTATTTCATTTTAATGGAGCCAGTGGTTTTGACTAAAATGAGATGGAATAGGGATAATCCGTGTAAGAATAGAAATGTTTGCATTAATCATGATTTAAAGTGTCAGAATTTGACCTAATTTCCTTTAAGGATTCAGTTCCGATTAACGAGATATCAGAAAAGAATTTGTCGAGAAGAAGCGTTTAAAATATCTTAAAAATGGTTTTCATAAAATATAAATACAAAGATAAAGAAGAAATTCAATAATTCAAGGTTGAAAAGATTTCCTATCAAAAATTCATCATATCAATGCAAACCATAATCCATGGAATATCTACAGGGCCATCAATAATCCATCGACCACCTTTGTCCCTACCTTTCATAACAAATGAAACCAAACTAGCCCATCGAAAAAGGGACCACGCCCAATAACGGTGAATATATTTGTTTTTTTTTTTTCACGAAAAAACAAAAACCATCGCGCACCCTAATGCTTTAATCCAGCTATCGGCACACCATTTCCTCCGTCTACCCTCGCGTTGCTAGCAGCACCTGAGCCAGCAGATGCAACAACGCGACCGCCCATTTAGTCATAAACCGGGTGCATTTGGTCGGATCCATTAAAACCGGCAAATAATCGAAGCTGGCGTTGCGGTGACCGTTGGCCCTTGGCGACAATCAGTGCAACGGAGCGATTACATGGGAATAAATTTTTGTTTTCCACGTAACAGGTGGGTGTCGCTGCGCAAGTGCAATCTGGCGACCCTGCAGCCGACTCAGTTTCCTGTGGACGGGTTAGCGTTCTTACGGGTCGGTGGAAATCCCCTGGTGTGCAACTGCTCGGTGCATTGGCTCTGGAACGTGTTGCGAGCGGAAGAGCGTCGCAACGAGACCAAACTGGAGCTGGACACCAAGGACATCGTGTGCGCTGACGAGGAGTTCGAGGGGAAGCAACTGATAACGCTCCCGGAAGGCTCGCTCCGGTGCAGACTCAGTCCCCTTTACCTCTCGTTGTCAGCGGCCGGGTGTCTGGCGGCAACGGCGGCTATCTTGGCGCTCATCGCGTACGTTACCAGGGCCCGGAGAAGAAAGCGTCCTGCCTTCCCGGCTCCGAACAGACCGGAATTGCTAGTCTACGTAGGCAGAGGAAACAGCGAGCTGGACAAGAACGCGGAGTCTTATAGTAGAAGACTCATCGCCAGGAACGAGGAGATGACATACGAGACGCCAAACCGAAAATCCAGTCGGGATTCAGCGTCGGAACAGACTAGAGATGCTAACGTCTACGAAACACCCAGGTTAGATTTGTTTTTTTTTTTAAGTATCTTTTTCTTTGTATAAATATCAATTAAAGATTAACTTAAACGTGAATTATATTAGAAATCAGTTTATCCAGTTTCCTAATATTTGGCTGGTTATGAAACATTATGAAATCGATCTCAAGATCAATGGAAATGTATGATATATCAAAATAATTCATCCTTTAGAAAGTTTAAGAAAAGTAGCTATCAATTTAATGAAATCATTTATCTTATCGACAGCAGTGTATGCGTGTGCGTATGTTTGTAGAGATGGGTATATATACATACACCAGAGAGAATTATCTCCTACCATATCCAAATCATTATATATAAACCTCCTATTGTGTATACAATACCACTGAATGCTCACTTTATAAATACTAAGGCCATTGTATGGAAGATTTTCGATTCCAATACCCTCACACAAAGCTTACAAAGCAGCCATAATCGTTTCGGTTACCTTAACGTTACGGTTGAATTGGATTTGATTCGCCACTAAAATCCTTTTTTACATTTCCAATTTTCCCATGGCGACTGGCAAAATAAATTCAAATTTAGCCATTTTTCAATCGGTACTGGAGATTTACAAACTTTGTTACTTGAACAAATTGTTACATAGATTTCAATTTTATAGTCCACAGAAACATAACTGTTAAATAAACGTCAATAAATGTTAATAACAGTTGAATTAATATTAGTAAAAAGGTGGATAATGAAAGTATCAATATTTAATAAATTTTAATTATAAATTCAATAACTTATTGATGAATGTTTAATTAAGTAAAGTGAAATGAGTAACAGTAATGAGGCATTCGTTAAACCTTTAACATAGTTACAAAGCAACGTATTTTTATAATTAAATTGTAAAAGTCAGCAGTATTATTCACATGAGTATAAAGCACTTTTTGAAAGATCTGCTTTTTCGCAAACGTTATAAGGAGATATATTCCGGTGTCTGACTTATATCTTACTTATCAGTCTAACTAACCCTCAGGTATACTCGCCCCAGCCGTTGGGACCAGAGCGACCCTTACAACAACCACCGACAACCACGCGAAGACGGCGTTTACGCGGTGGCCGATGTGCCGGGTCTCAGGGAGGATCTGCCCGAAGTCTTCTCCCTGTACCGAATGCGAGCTACGCAGCCGAAGTCCAACGCACCCCTCGACTATGATTACGATTACGACTGCGATTACGAGCCGCCCCTGCCGCAAAAGCCGCACGTGGTCTTTGTTTGAAGTTGTCACGGATTGGATGGATTAGGGAGAGTGAGCTTGCGACACGCAACGTCACGCGCTGATGTCCAATGAGGGGAATTTAGAGTATGCCGGATTTGCGACTAAGGCGTTAGCGTGGATTTAGTTTCAGGGGTGGTGTAAGTACGAATGTTGTAGGTATTGTTGTGCGAGAGTGGCTGGAAGTATGTTGGACAATGCCTGATATTATGACGATCAATTTTATATTGTAACGTTCCAATTACTGCTTGGTTATATACATTTCGGATACTTTCAGGTCTCGATAGATAGGAGATTCCACTTTTTTAAATTCCTATAAATTGTGAATTTTAAAAAGGAACGGTTTAAGGAACAGTTTAACTATTGAAGAATGTTCAAGGTATAAAATGAATCTGTACCAGGAATTTCAGTGATGTAAAATTTAAACGATGCAGTATTTTTGAAGGCGGAATAATAAATAGCAAAGCCACCGTAAGATAAAGAAATTAGCGATATCTAATAAAGTGGTGTCTGTTACAAAGTGATGAACCAGGTCAATTTTGAGAAGTAGGTTCTCCAAATATTAAAAAAAAAAAACGTTTTGATTGATAACGATGAATCCATTTCAGCCGGTGGAAGTTTCAATTCATAAAGTTACACCAAAGTTGACGTCTTAGTCTAATGGGTTAATGTGGAATTGAAAGTTGTATGAATATATAAATGTAGAGTAATTAAGCGTTCACCCAATTTCTATTTTTAATGGAAGCGAATCTATTGTCTAACTCAGTTACGACAATTTTAGAATTCATAATGCACAATTTCTACACTCCGAAATTATAATCGCCCATTACAACTAATTGAAATTCATCGCGTAAGCGACACCTAAGGAGTTCAGCATTGTCTCATATATTTTTAGCCCTCGGATAATAATCGCGCGACTTTTCTCCGCAAAATTACTGTATATGTGATAGTTTGAGAAGAGAATTAATTTCACTAATTCAACAAACTGGATATTTTCGATGAATATTTTTAAACAACCACCCGATATAACGGATAGCATTAACGACTTCTAGGACATTGCATTAGTTTCTGGCAAACGCAATTAGGTCGAATAGATAGAAAACGTAAGTAGTAATAAAAAAAAAGCGTATGAAATTTTCCGAGATTAAATTTTGCTCTCTCGACTAATGACTATTGATTAATTGTTGACGATTATTGTAACGAATTTAGTACCGAAAGGCAGAGTCGTCTGGCTTCAGGCCAAAAATGAAACTGCACACGTTTATTAATTATAAATATTTTTACGTCGAAATAAATATCTCCGACACAAGTCACCAAAGCATTTCTAATTTTACTGCCATAAAACATCACTGCCAGTACATTTAAAAGCTACCTCTACAATAAACCAATACTGAAATTCTTTCAATAATTTTCAATATGCCAAATCTTACAACAAAACCTCTTATAATTGTGCGAATGTCGTAGAACTAAAAACAAATTTAAATTCATGAAAACATTCCAAGAGTATAATTGAACGTTAACTATGGAATAAAACGTGAGTTTGTTAGTATTCTTATTTTTCCAGACTGTCACAAATACAAAATGACAAAGAGCCCTCCAGTAATGCATCAAAATAGACGTTATTACGATAGCGCGCGAAACGATGTACAACAATTTGAGCGTGTAGACACGAGGCTCCCAACATTCTGTGATTCGGACCAATAAACATCGTCACGCTTCTTGAGTACGTCTCGCGATGTATCCTCGTGGGTATCGTTCGCCGCTCGGATTATGTAGATGAGAGTAAAACCTAGGTGTTTTACGAGCCGGTGATTGGTTCCACGAGGTATATTTCTTTCTGTCTCACGAGCGTCATTAATAAATCGTCCTCACACGTCTTTACCACTGTTCTTTCAAACAAACAAACAAACAAACAAACAAGCAAACAAACGTTTCCCAGTGAAAAATTGACCATCACTTGGTACCGATAAAACGGTTACTCGAAAACCACCACTTGGAAATTCCATATGGAGAAACATTCGCTTGATTAATTCGGAAAATAATTCTACAAAAATAAAAAAAAAAAATATATATTATTAATAACCAAGAATAAAGTTACAAAAAATTTTACTTTTAGAATTTCCATGTGGTCTTTCACCGCGAGTAATAAAAAACGTTATGCGAACATTGACCCCGGAGATCGTTATTTGTGTAAATTGTCGTTTTTCGAAGTTTGCTTAGCCAATGAAAATAATACGTGGGAAAAGGATTCCGGACCGGACGCAAGGTGAGACGGACGGATACAAATGAAATGTCTTCCGAGATAATTACGTCGCGAGGAGAACTACGATTTCAGGGCAACCGTTCGTTCTGTATTGTACGCAGCGATAAATCAAATCAATGCAACGTCTCCTCAGCCGCGACCTAGCCCGCTTCCCTCGATATATAACCATGCAGCAGCAGTCGCGTGTACATAAATATATATCGATGAAACTTGGATATGTCTCGGTTTTGTATCGGACGCACTGGTGAACATGAATTTGATATTCTCTTCCTGCGATTGGAACGAATAATAGTACAGATAATAATTTAATGACTTAATTTTATTGTTTTATTATAGAGTTAAATATTCTTCACTGATAATCTAAAAACGACGCACGCATCTTCATGACGTATAAACGTGTGTAATGAAAATCGGGTCAGCAGCTACGTGAATCAGGCTGCTTTTCGAATCACGCCCAAGATATTTATTTTTGTGTAATGTGGGTAACGTTGAATAGTTGAACTTGCATCGAAGGTCGCAAATAATTTGTCAGTTTAAAATATAAAATTTCAATTGTTTTATACGTAACAATTTACATTAGGTTCTTTAGGATTTCGATCCCCTAATAAATTATACTTCCCTCTCTCTCTCCATATATATAGAGAGAGAAAAAAAAGAGAGAGAGAGAGAGAAAATATAATACTATTTTACAATATAGACTAATAATAATATAAAAGAAGCTATCTGTTAAAATAACATAAAACTCAATACTTGTAGAAGAGTTTTAATTAATATTGACAATTGAAAAATGCAATTATGTTAAAACAAAGTAATAAGTTTATATAATAATGCACGAGATATGTGCAAACGAAAATATGAAATCTAACGTTATTCCACCAGATAATCGATTTGCAATATAAAAAAAAATATATTATTAATATGACTTGACTAAGATGTTATTGATATGGTGTTTTAATATATAATAATTTGTTTGTTTTAGCCGGTGGATGGCGGGTTATCGAGCAATGTTACTCGTGTATCGAGGACTCGAACTTCCGAGGAACCTCAAATTGGCAAATACAGGCTAATGAAAACTATTGGCAAAGGGAACTTTGCTAAAGTAAAACTTGCCAAGCATCTACCTACAGGAAAGGAAGTAGCTATCAAGATTATCGACAAAACTCAATTAAACCCCGGCAGTCTACAAAAAGTAAGATTATCCAATTCTAATACTCGAATAATCGCTTAAAATACCTTAAATTGCTTGGATCTAGAGCCTTGTCTTTACTATTAATAATTGTAGCATGTGTTATTAATAAAATAATTTCATGATATTTTTGTAGCTATTTCGAGAAGTAAGAATAATGAAAATGCTTGATCATCCGAACATTGTGAAGCTGTTTCAAGTGATTGAAACCGATAAAACATTATACCTGGTAATGGAATATGCCAGTGGTGGAGAAGTATTTGATTATTTAGTGATGCACGGTAGGATGAAAGAGAAAGAAGCTAGAGCCAAATTCAGGCAAATTGTTTCGGCGGTTCAATACTGCCATCAAAAGAAAATCATTCATAGAGATTTAAAAGCTGAAAATTTGTTGCTGGATAGTGAAATGAACATCAAAATCGCAGATTTTGGATTCAGTAACGAATTTACGCCTGGTAACAAATTAGACACGTTTTGTGGCTCGCCGCCTTATGCTGCACCAGAATTGTTTCAAGGTATTATTTCATTTATATAATAATAAGAACATCGATGTTATTTTTATTTTAAAGCAAAACAAAATAGTAATTTTTAATGATTAATAAAATAGGTAAGAAGTATGATGGTCCAGAAGTAGATGTATGGTCTTTGGGAGTTATTCTTTATACACTAGTATCAGGCTCACTGCCGTTCGATGGTTCAACGCTTAAAGAACTAAGGGAACGAGTGCTAAGGGGGAAATATAGAATACCATTTTATATGTCGACTGACTGCGAAAACCTCCTTAAAAAGTTTTTGGTGCTCAACCCGACGAAACGGGCTTCATTAGAGGTAAATTTGTGTTGTCCATTAATGTTATAAAATTTCATATTGTAAAATATACATTTTTAATACAGATCGTCTATATAAATTCAGTTTCAATTAAAAATGGATTTTTGTTTCTAGAACATAATGAAGGACAGGTGGATGAACATGGGTTATGAAGATGATGAATTGAAACCGTACTTAGAACCAGAACCTGATTACAAAGATCATAAGAGGATAGGTGAGTCTGCCAGTATGTACATAACACTTACTACTTACTGTTTTTATGTTACATCGTATACCTTATGGTATATCCAATGGAACATGTCTGTGTATCTGTCTAAGGAATCACAGTTAAAGTAAACATTCAAGAAATTGTTCTGTTCATAAAAATTCATTATCATAGAATTACAAAATTGTCGATTTTGTAATTATAGTTGATAATTTGTGTGATGGTATCTAATGATATATATATGTGTGTTTATAGCAACTGCTTAGCTAAAAAAGATATTGATATTTTTCAGTTAAAAATGCTGTTAGATTTCAGTGACTTGTTCATAATTGTTGTCTTGTAGTTAAAGTCATGATTGAT
>JABFQA010001400.1:0-13918 GCA_022817065.1 Probaryconus sp. ZL-2020 | reverse complement strand
AAAAAATTTAAAATTCAATTTTAAAATTTAAAATTCAATTTTAAAATTTAAAATTCTAAATTTTAAAATTTAAAATTCTAAATTTTAAAATTTTAAAACTAATGAATCGAATTGATGAATTGAAATTGAATATTGAATCGAATAAACTGAGGTCAAAAAAATCATCGTGATACAATTTCGTACTTGACTGAATTCGTTGTCGTTATCAATAAGAGGCTTTGAGGTAGCATCGTTGCTTTCTAGAAATGTTTGTTCGTTAGAAGCGGCAGTCTGTAACAATTCTTTGTCAATTTTGTCGGTGGTAGCGGTCGCTGTGGCATCGTTACTGCTCGTGGTGGTTGGACTTATTTGATCCTCGTCGTCGAAAAAAATTATCGTCGACCCTGTGACAACGTTTTTCACCGTGTCCGAGTGATGGGAAGAAGTAAGCAACGCGTTCATGTAACCGGCGTCTAATAAACTCGGTGCAATGGACTCTGTAACGACATTCTCCACTATGTGCGATCTGGAAGATATTGTGGTCGACGTTTTGCCATCCTCGCCAGCCTAATTACATTCCACAATAGAAAACAAAATTATTGTTTCATATCAATTTACATCAATCATTATCAAAGTTTATCAAATTTACAATATGCCGGATTTCATATCAAGCGAATATCGTGATTTCTGAATATCCTAATGTTAAAAAATAAATGATAAGGAACCTGAAGCAAAGTGGTGAAGTACGTGAACGTCGTTAAGTAGGTTTTCGTAGCGAATATTTGTATCGGCTCTGGTGTGGCATTGACTTGAACGGATTTAGTGGTGGTGGTTTTTCTCGTCGGTGCTTTTTCCAATACGACGTCGGTCGATGTTGCTACGTTTGTTCTGACCACTGTGCTGTCTTTTTCCAAGTACGTGTTAAGATAAGTATAGGTGATGTAGTAAGTTTTTGTGATGTCAGGTGCCATGGTATCGTCGAGTGCTGTCAATGTCGTTGCCACGCTCGTTGGTTTTGGAGTTGGTCCAGATTCTGTTATTATTAACTGTAAAAAAGATTTTTTTAGTAACTCTCAAATCATTTCCCAATTGATACCCAATCTTTATATTCTGAGTAAATTTTTCTATATACCCCAATAGAACACTACGTATATTATACGTATAATAGATGGTCATTTACCTTATATTTAGCTCTGTTATGTTATAATATACATATAATATATGTACATTATACGTTCTGTATCTTTATGTTCTATCTGGGAGTTTATTATCCCATTTCAAATAATCTCGATAATGTTATTTTTAAATGATTAGAAATTTCGTAAAAACTATCGGTTTGTAAATCTACAGATCAGTCCCTATTGATTCTGGTTCTATGTTCCAGAACGAAACGAATGATAATGCATTGGTTACAGTAAAAAATGATATAGCCGTACTTGCGTAACTGTATCGGCTGTCGTCTCTATTCTCGTTCGGCCGTCCTCCATGAACGTTTTCTCCAACACTCTGGTGCTCAAATAAGTATTAGTCTCCGGCCTTGGCGCTTCCGACGGTTCAAGAATCATGTCCAAATAATACTGGGGCGCGGTAACTGTATTCGCAATCACCCTGGTGCTGCTTTCCAAAGCGTTGTTTTCATCCGGGTGATCCGTATTCAGCGTTAAGTAAATATACGTTGTTTTAAACACTTCGGTATGTAGAGTCGGCGATGCCTCAAGGGTGTAAGCCGCAGCTTCTGACGCTGGTTTCCTGTGCCTTTCCTCAGTCGCGGTATTGGCTATAACCTTTGGCAATCATTCGACTCGTTAGTTTCGCCAGAACAATGGATTTTCAGATTTTGCAAACGAAAACAATTGTTCCGTAAACTTTTTTCTTTTTCGTACAATTTTTATTGCCAAACGCGTTAAAATTTTTTTTTTTTTTTTTCTGCAAACATCTTTTCTTTCTCTAAAATGCACTTTTACAAATTACTCAATCTTTGAAAAATAAATTTGCCGAAGGAAATTTGCAAACGAATTGCAATGGTGTTAAATAAATAAAGTGACGTGAAATATAAAAGTGATAAAAATTGAATGTCCGTAAAGTGTGTTCCGAGAAGATACAGAATATAATTTTCTGATTCCCAGATAAACACACTGTTAACGCTTTTATCTGAGAAGAAAGTTTGTAATTGCGTGCGTATCCACGTTTACACACTTTCGATGACCTCGACGTTGGTCTTGAATCTCTGAGTAAGTACGACCAAAACTGCGAATGCCATCGCAAACGTGGTTCCAGGTCGACTTTCACATTTACCATAGAATCTTAAGCTGACTATCAAGAATTTTTTTGTTTTCTTTATTAAATTCAATAGACGGGTTGGCAAAGGTCGTATTAACGCGCAAAGGTAAGTATAAGAATATTTTAACTTCACGTTATAACATTTTAAACTAGACTCTGTTATTATGTTTTTTAATAATATACACATGAAAATATATATCTTAACGTATATATAGTATATAATAGATATATTTTTTATTAATAAAAAAAAGGTTGCAGGTGTTTTGAAGACATTTTTTTTTGTACAAAAGAATAAAAAAATAATGACTGGACATAATTACCTGTTGATCAGTGGAGATCATAGTGGTACCATCTTTCGTGATTGTATTTAGAAAAGTGAATGTGGTCGTGCAAGTTTTTGTGACAAATTCATTAGGTTTTTCTTGCGGAAGTAACATCACTACTGCATCTGAAAGTGTTAATGTCGGTTGCATATTTGAATTTTCCCATCGCAAAGCAGGAGTAGGTCCGGCTACGATTACTTCAACACCATTCTTCATCACGCGTGTCGCTAAATTGAATCTTCTTCCTTCTTCTTCATCTTTTTCATCGCCTTCAATGCTTTTCTCCAAATGTTCTGTTGTTCATTTATATTTTAATGAGACTTCAACGATTCCCATCAAGGAAATGCAATTAATGAACAAAAAGTTTATGTGCAATGTTTAATATTGTTTTCTAAATTTTGTGTCAAGAAAATCTGTATCCTGATGAAGTTAATTTGTATCGAAAACAGTTTAGCGGATGTGCCAATTTTTTTTTTTTTTATTTTTTTTTTCGTGTGTTCGTTGTATACATTGTAGTTTGTAAATATTTACAAAGGATAGAATTTTACTATATTGTATTGTAATTTATGTACATAATATACAAGTTATGAACTTGGTAAAGAGAAAATAATAAATTTATTATACAAAACGGAAACGAGAGTCTATCGATAAAACTAATTATTTTCAGAAGGCGTAGATTCAGAAGCTTCTTTGCATAAGCGATAATAATATGCATTTCAAACTTAAAAAGTTCGAAGGAATAAGTTTGACGAAGAGACAATATTGAAGATTCTTATATTACAGAAATTTTATTTATACTTAACCATTCTTCAATGAACTTACTATATTGCCTGAAGATTTCATAAGTTCATCGACGAAGTGTTAACAAATGTTATTTTTTAAGATAACGTATTAATTTTTTTTATATTACAAATACCTATACGATAAATAAACATGTAAAATAAATTTAACATGTTTTGAAATATATTGTATAGATATTATTTGTATTAATAATTAATAGAAATGGTTGCTTTTAATATCAGTTTAACATGACTGGATTGTTGCAATTAATATATGTACATTTTTGAAAATCGTTGAATTTATGGCAACAATTATTTATGCAAGTAAAAATTCATAAGTTATTAACGATAGAATAGTCTGTTTCGTATATATGTACACACTCGTGAGAATCAAATGCGACCATTTCTGGATAGAAAGGAGCCAAGGGATACTCACCAGAAGTGCACTTTACATTGCTGTGTTGTGTAGTAGGGCTGATCGACGTCGCTGCAATGGGGGTCACTGTTTTTGTGACGGGTACTGTCATTGTTACTGTCGTCACTTTCGGACGAACAGTCGTCGAGGATGTTACCTCTGTCTCCAGTCCATTAAATTTCGTAACGACATAAGTGTATGTTCTCAATCTCGTCGAAGTGACTGTCGTCTCTGTATAGTACACAGTTGTTTGCAATTCTGGCGTAGGTTTTATCGTATCAATAGGCAACGCAATTGAAGGAGTTTCAGATTCCGACGACATTGGCTTCGACGGTAAAATCTGAGGAAAATCTGGTCTAGAGAGAGAAAGATATAAGTCATCCGTAAGGCCTGATTCGATATCTTCCGGAGTGGGTGAGGTCGAAGTCATTGAGTTCTGACTCTCGGTCGTAACGACAGAAGAAGATTTGCTCATTTTTTCGAGCTCCACGTTAGAAGTTGGATCCGCTCCAAGGGGTATCACAGTTGGAACGTAAGAGTCTTCTGGATAACTATTAAGATCTCCTAAATCATTGATTTGTTTTATGAAACCAGGACCTGACGAGTCTATTGGTTGTACTGTTAAATCTTCTTCCGGTAATTCAGTAACAATGTCTGTTGAGACAGTAGTGTTCTCTTCAAAAAGTTTTTCGGAATCATTTGAAGCTACTTCATAACTTGAGTCAGTGACAGTAATGTTCTGTTTTTCTGGTTCATTAGTAGAAGATACTGATTGAGTTTCGACAGATGGGGTCGTTATATCTTCTTCGATATAATCCTCTTCATCATCTTCAGGGATATTGGTGACAGATTCTACATTGTCTCGTTGACTTTGTTCGTCATCTTTAATACCTTTATCTAAATCTTCGTATTTCATGGTGGTTATGTTATCAGGTTCGCCCTCTGGGATTAAAGTGGTTTCTTTGTAATCTTCTGTAGTCGGTTTCTTTGATGGAATTTCGACTGACGGATCTTCAGTCGTGTCAACTTGTTCGTCTTTATCAGGGAAAACTTCTTCCGTCTCTTTTACTGGTATTGTTTTCTCGGTTATAGTGTCTTCCGGAAGATGAGTGGTATTAGGTATCGTTAAAAGACGATCCGTAGTCGTTGGAATTTCGGTTGTCACTTCTTTGTAACCTTCCTTCCTTTCTTCATCTTCATTGACATTATCATTGTCAGTTGAAGGAGGAAAAAAAAAATTATCAGTAATAATAATTGGAAATACTTCAGTAGGCGTGTGATAGGTGATATCTTCAGTGTATCTGATCGTTTCACCATTAAAACTATTGCGCGTTTTAAAATCGATTGAATTAGGAGTTTCCTCCAATTTAGGCGTTACTTCGAAGTGATCGTCATCTTGATCTTCGTACTCTTCATCATCACCGTCATCATCATAAGAAGATGCGGTGTAGAAACCAGTCGTGATGATAGCAAGTGTCGACGATGGTTGGACAATTGGTCTAACGGAAACTAGTTTCTTTCTAGTTACCCTTTCACGATAAGACTCAGTAGTACTGGGCCCTAGTTTTCTTCTCCTGGTGATCGTGACTTTGTGACGTGTATTTTTTGGTTTCCAAGCAGAAGAACTAGATATTTCACTGTCGTACAAGGAGGGAACCAGATTTCTAACTTTAGTCCTAGTGACTACAATTCGTCTTGGTGTACTAGCAGGAGGATCTGGCGAAGGTGGATTCGAATAGGGCACCAATGGTCTTCTTCTGACAACTGTAACGGCGTGTTGTCGAGCACTCCTGCTCCTCACCACTGGAACACGAATTCTCACTCGTTTTCTTCGCATGCCATTATCGTTATAATCATCACTGACAGTTCTGTCCTCGTCTGTGGGAGCTCGCGAGATGACGTACTTGTTACGAGTGTTGTACAATTGTTCCTCGGTATCATCTAAGGCGGTATCGTAATAATCTGGAAATGGTTGTATCCTATTTTTTTTTTTTTTCGAGTTTCATTCAAACCAGCCATGATAAAAGCAACGTCGCGTAATATATACCAAAACTAAAAGCTGACGCCATAATAGACCCATAAATTTGTTCATGTTTTATTTTTTATTATTATTTTTCAATGATATCTTTCCAATAAGTCTGAGACATTTCGACGTGTGAGCGCGCGTGCGGCGGCAACAATAATAATAATGGTATTGGCAAGATTGTCAGGCCGTTAGTAGGGTAAATAGATGGGAAAATGTGAGGGATTTCGTTAAAATATTTTGTATACACACTAATTGAGGTAATTATGCATTTATGAAAATTTAAATGCAAGAACATCCCGAGAGAGATTATTAACTTTAAACAATTTTGTACTTTAAGTTATTGTTTGGACATAGATTTCATTGAGTATTCTCTACGTAATTTATTGCTACAATATTAAATTTAACTTAACTTAATTTAATTAAATACAATCTAAATCCAAACAAAGTAGAATAAAAAAAAAAAACGTGTAAAATCTAATCTTTACGAGTTTATTACAAAAGTTACTTAGTATTATTTTCAATATATATATTCATTTATGGTGCATAGTGGAGTTTTGTACAAAACGGGGCGATTATGTAACAAAGCTAGGTCAGATTAAGCATGAATGGACGTAGAAATGTGCCGTCCGACGTCGCCCACTACGCTCTCAAGACTTTCGGTCGGTGCATTGATGGTTTCTTCGCTTCCGGATAAATCGAAACTGGCGGGTCCTGGCGCAGCATTTAATGATGGCGATATTGACGCCATGACTCTGATATCCTCATTTGCGTTCCTCCTCCTCCTACTAAGTACAGAACTTTCATCTCCTATTTTCACTGTGCTCAGAACCGTGCTAAACTCTCCAGGTCGTCTTCCGGATACATACAAAGTCACAACACTGGATTCTGGACTGGGTACTGGCGCTTGTTCTTTTTTCTTGTAAGTTTTACTAATACTACTACGACTACGTGACTGGGAAGGTTTCTCATAATCTTCTTCGCTCGAATCCTCATAATTATCTGGCTTGTAATCAAAGTCGACTGGTTGGTTCCTCCTCTCCGCTTCTCCAGGTAAGGTATTACTTTGGGTTAACAATGGAGCCGCGGCAAAAAGTGGATCCAATAGGGGGTTCAGTTGCTGTTGCTGTTGTTGCTGTTGGGGTTGCTGAAGCAGGTACAGCAAGGAATTCAAACTGGCAGCTGGTATGACTGCAGTCGGAGTGACCACGACAGTGTCAGTAATAAATTCTGTAGCGGTTACGACATCTGTCGAGGTGTCAACGAGAGTAGTTAAGATTTCTTTTCCTCGGAAAGTTAAGGGAATTACAGTACTCTGATGTTTCGTGATGGTGGTCACATATGTCGTAGTCCGTGTGTCATACTTAGTGGTAGGCGTCACTTGTGTCGCTATACCCTGTAATAGTGGATTTTGTTGTCCTAGTTGCCCCAAGAGAAGTTGGGAAAGAAGTATATTTGCTAATGGCGCATTGGCCCCTGGTAAAGTAGGTCGGATTGTTGATACTATGTTTTCTACGGAATAAATGGTTGTAGGCACAATGACAGACTGAGACGCTCTACGACCACCAATGGTAGCCAAGGTATGAGATAACCGGGTAGTTGGTGTTTCGTGCAGGAGGAATCGGGTTATCTCAAGTTCACCTTGAGTATTTGTTCCTGTAACCTCGCTTGCTATCACTACTAATTGTCTTCCGTCTCCGCCGACAACAGTACTATATCGATCTGGGCCAAGCACCTCGGTGCTAGGTTGGGCAGTGATTATATTGCGTTGCTCCGTCACTCCATTGTTTACTACTGGTATAGTTACTTCAGTTGGTACATAATGAGTTACGGTTATGGTGCCATCAGTTTCTGGTTGGTAGAATGGCGTTTGACGAATATCTTCCAAGATACCTCTTCCTCTTTGAGAAGATGACCGTCCTCTGCTATTATTTCTACTTCTTCCAGAAGACCTTGAATTAGATAATCTTCGAGTATTTGATGTGTCTTGCAAGGTCCTTACATTGGTATTCCGATTACGATTCGAACCACTTCTAGATCTAAAATTGTTTTCACTTCTGCTGCGGGAATTCAAGGAACTGGGTCTTTTATATGTTGTCCTAGTTGAACTTGGATTGTCTTTCTCTCGTAAAGTGAACTGTCTATTAGAACCAGATACTGTTGTGGGATGAACTCTTGGTGATGTGTTTCTTCCAGAAGATGACTTACTTCTTTCACGTGTATTTACAGCCTGATACTCGGCAGATTCGTCTGGACTTTTTTCATTAGTATAGGCTTTAAAGTTTTGTCTGGATGATGGCAATGACCTTCCGCGCGTTCCATACCTCAACGTAGGTTTTGCTGGAACTTGACTGGATTCTTCTTTGCTGGAAGCTTGGTCAGAATCTATCCTGTCTTCTATTCTAATTGGCGACGATTGTGCAATTGGCCTGCGAAAGCGGTTTGCAGTTAATCTTGTTTGACTAATTTGTCGTCGAACCCTTCTCGATCTAGCAGCAAACGGTCGAATCCTTACGTTACCGTTTGATCGTCTGCTGGTGCGATTTGTAGTCGGTGGTGTTTCTTCGTGTTCTGAACCTTCGTAATCGTTATCTGCAATTTCTTCTACTGGTTCATCTTCTAACGATACATCCAGCGTACTTTGACTAACTGTAGTAGTCTCATCCACATCCGTTTTACGAGTGAAGAATCCTCTTGGTGGGAAAAGACCGTTTGGACTTTGTCTCGGTCTTGTCGAAACTGGCGTGGAATTTTTAACTGTTCCTCTGTTATTATTGTTCACACGGTTATGAACATTGGAAACATTCTTCCTTTGTAAATTACCGTTACGACGAGTTGTTGTAACGGTAGTGGTCGTTGGTCTTGGCGTTGTACTTTGTCTGGCAGTATTAGATAATGGTCTTCGGAATCTTAGCAAAGGATTAGTCGATCTCCTAGGACTCTCGGTGGTGGTTTGTACTGGTAGTGTTACAGTTGCACCTTCATCGTCAATGCTACTATAAGGAGTTTCGTCCGTAACAATAGTTGTTGTTGTAAATTCATTGGCGTTGTCCTCCTGATCGTCGTATCGAGCGGTTGCTACTGGTTTTATTAACGTAGAGGATGGACGAATATTACCTCTAAATCTGGAAGACGCACCAGGGTAGATAGAACTGGAGCTTCCACGTGTCGCTTGCCTGGCCGATGACCCCCTAATGGATGTAGGGCCGCGGCGAGCACTATTCAATGCTGAGGATGATGAAATTCTTGGTGATCCTCTAGTTCTACTGCTTCCTGTTATGGAACCTGCTAAACTCGTTGAGCTAATTGAAGATGGACCTCGTCTTCCATTAAATCGTCTTGCACTGGATGGAGTTAAGGTAGAGGAGTAAGGACCTATAGGAGAACTTACCCTTCCTCTTGACGATGCGTACCTGTTACCTTTTCCGGCTAAGGTTGCAGTGATAGTTGGAGTTATGTCTGTTCTAGTAATAGTTGTGGCACCTTGTGCATTCTTTCGTTTTGGATTAAAAGTAGGTCTATTTCTAGAAGCGAAAGGTCTTATAACTGGAGTGAATGTTCTCTTCCTTGACGAGAATGTCAATCGGGATTTCTTTTTACCCTTATCATCTTCATCTCCTTCTTCGTCATCCTCGTTTTCATCATGTTCGGTATCATCCTGTTCATTAGATATTTCAGTTGTCGAATCATCCGATAACGATGACTGTATTACTGCTGGTGAAGGTGAAATTGTTGGAATACCTGTTGCTGCATTAGGCGCTAAAGTCGCTGTTGGTGCTATTTCGGCGGTGCTGGGATTAGTCAAATAACTTGATGTACTTTCGATGATCTGAGCGTATCTACCTTCTATGCTAGTACCGATAACCTTGGATTGATAAAATATTGTTGTATCATTAGCCTCGATTTGTCCCTTGATAAGACGAACTAATCCAGTGCGGTGTCCGTGAACAGGTGCCTGAGTAGCGAACTTGTCAGCATCAATTTTTGTACTTGTAGTGCTTTCAATAACTTTCGCATAGAGACCATCAATAAGAGTACCTATTTGTTTTGTAGTGAAATAAACAGTAGTCACTTCATCAGCATCGACAATACTTCCCTTGTTCAATGATAATACACCAGTTGGCAAGGTCGGGGTTACGGTTGTAGACGTTGTCGGTGTTTCCAGTTTCGTTGAACTTTGCACAACTTGTGCATAAAGTCCATCGATATACGTTCCATAAATATCTGTCATATAATGAGTTGTAGTTCCATCATTTATATCGCTAGATCTGATAGTTGAGATCAATCCAGTCATTGGTACAGTACTGGCTTTAGATGGAGAAATCTGTTGAACGGGCTTTTCGTTGGTACTCAAAATTTGAATCGTAGGAACTGCGCCACCAATTGCTCTACCAGTTGCTTTATCGTCTACGTCATTTTGCCTTGCAAAATTCGTTATCGTTTCCAGTCTACTGTTCACAATCGTTTCATTTCCTATGTAAGACGTTGTGAAATAAGTGAACGTGGTGTAGACAGTAGCTGGTTCAGGAACAATAGTCGATGGTATAATATTTTTACTGCTTTCATTATCGTTTACAGGTGAAATTCCATCCCAAGTACTGTGTTCGATTTCTTTAGCTGCAGATAGATCTTGTTCAATTGGATTGAAAGAAGTGACTTCGTTGTCAGCAGTGCTTTTAGATTCTTGTTCTGGTTCCTCGTGTATCGGTGTAGCGTCTACAAAAGGTCTGTAAGTTTTAACAACATCTAATTGTACAGTTTGTGTCGGAGACACTCCTGGCGTCACTACATTACTAACTGTCTCTTCGCGACTGGTGATGACAGTATCTCCTCCTTTGTAGAAAGTCGTCCAGTAAGTAAACGTAGTGAAGTAAGTTACTGGCAATGTGCTACTTGGCACTGGGAATACCACAGATGGACGTATAGTCTCTGTAACTACATTCGTGACAGTTTCTAATCGACTCACAACATTCGACTCATCCCCTTTGTACATTGTCGTGAAATAAGTGAATGTAGTATAGCTGGTTTGGAGCAATAACGTTGGCGCTGGTTCTACGTCATGATGATTTGATTCAGAAAGTTCTTGATCCTCAGGAACAATATTTCTTCTGTCCGATACGTCGACCAAAGTTTCACCTCCGGAGCTTGAAGAAGAAACCACATCAGTTACCATTGATCCCAAAACCTCCCCATCAACTCTAGAGCTGGTGTCGATATTCTTTAAAGTACTTTCCGTCAGCATAGTTTCATCAGCAGTTGTATAATCGTCCGATGATTCAGTTGTCGTAGGCACATCATTGTCACTATTGGTGTTTTCTTGAACTTTCTTAGCTAATTTCAAAGCTTCCGCTTGGGACTTTTGTTTTTGCAAAGCTTCTAAGTAAGCCAATATTTCTGGAGGTGGACTCTGTTTCACAGTTTCTATTGGCTTTGGTGTAGTAGGCGCCTTGGTCGTGGCCGATGCTGGAAGAACTGCTGTTGGTTGAATAGTTTGTGTAACTACGTTAGAAAATACTTCTGTCCTAGTTTCAATTTCCGTTTCGTCGTCTACAAATATTGTTGTGAAATAGGTATATGTTGTATAATATGTTTTCAAATATTCTTTATACGTCTGACTATTTACATTTGGACTAGGGCTTATTTCGGGTTTAAATAAAACATCGTTGTTATCATTTTCATCAGTAATAGTTGTTAATTGATCCGACAAAGTCGTTAAAGGTTCTTCAGTAGTGTCGTCGATAGTAGTTACTATATTTTCAGTTGGGTTATAACTAGAAACATCGTTTTCAACGACTTTGGTAGGTTTGATGAAAACTGATTCGTCACCTCCGAAGAGTTCACTCACACCATTAGGTCCAACCGTTTGTGTAATGACATTTGTTTCCACTACCTCCCTGCTAGAAATACTGGATGTATTCTCTTGGAAGAAAGTAGTCAGATAAGTGTATGTGGTGTACAATGTCTTGAAGATAAGTTCTATCTGTTCATCATCCTGTTTCACAACTTCCTTATCGTTGTTCTTAACTGTGTTCTGTTTATCAACTCCGAATGGAACTTGTGTAGCTAATAATGTTGTCGATTCAAATTGTGTCGACGTTGGCAAAATCAGTTCAGTTAAATACGTCACATCAGAAGATACCACTTCACGGGATTTGACTGACGTGGTCGTGTCATCTTTGTCGTTCGATACGAAGAACGTAGTAAAGTATGTAAACGTTGTATAAACTGTAGACGGCAATAATCTCGTAGCAAGAGATACGCCATTCACAGCAAATTTATCTTTCTTTTCTGCGCCAATGTTATTCTTTGAGGATCCTCTTTGAATGCTACGTCCTTGATGATCTGCCGGCAAAATGTCATTAGTCAGATCATCATTAACAGTGGGCCTCTTCCTGATTGGCGTTCTGTTAGGAAGAATAAATATGTTTCTGATGGTCGTCAACGTTCCTTCAGTGGTTTCTTCATAAGGAGTGGTCTTGTAATCCTCAATGGCTTCGGTGGTCATTGGAGTGGTGCCAGCTGTTGTCTCTTGATCATCTGTAGTAAACGTTGTATACTCCTGAGTTGTATCATCGGTTCCGTACGCCACTGTTGCTTCGTCTGGATAGAAGTAAACATAAGAAGAAGTATTGATGATTTGAGCATAGTTGGTTCCAAGATAAGTACCGTAGATCATACTCTTGAAGTGCGTAGTAGTTCCATCTGACGATGTGGTTGAATCGACAACCCTTATCAGACCAGTCGGTTTGAGTGAATTAGTCTCTAGTTCAGGTACCAACAAAAGAGGGGTAGTCGATTCAACGGCTGAACCAGTATCCGTTTCGCTGACACTTGGTTGGATGTCCGCTGGATCGAATTTGGTATCTTTGCCAATTTTACGAGGCGATCCATCGTCATTTTGACCTCTGTTGCGATGGAAAAAGGTCTGAGTGGTTTTCTGAGGCGTGAGTACACTCGTGGGCCTTATCTTTAGAACCGCAACACCATCATCGGGTCTCAGAGTTGCATCCCCTTTAATGGTCGTAGCTGGCCTTGCTGCAGGAGCCGGAGAAGTACTCGGTGAGAAGACAATGACCGTATCCCCAACCGTTGTCGTGAAATCAGCAAAACCATGATAAGTCACCGTTGCAAATTGCTTGGGATCTGGTTTCTTCGTTGATATCTTCGGCTGGGACCTGAAGATCTTCGGCACGCGTGGTTTCAAGTTTCTCGCGTCGTCTTCGAAAGCGCCATCAGACCTTCCCTTCAACACGTACTCCTGTTTAACTGTGTACGTTGGTAAATTATCAGCCGGTCGAACTTTAGCTGGTTTCAGCCTTGGTAAATTCAGGGACGAGGTTTCCTGTTTGTTGAAGATATCGTTTTCACGCAATGAAGGTTCGCCGTTTTCGTCCAAACCAATCGTCGATTTACCATCGTCGAGGTCGATCTTTTCCACGATTTTTAATGGGGTGTTGTCGAAATTGAGATTCAACTGCCAGTCGTCCCGAGTCTGAGAGGGATACACCAGGTAAGCACTCGCGCTATCTGGTGAAGGGTCCTTGTCATAGAAGACTCGACTGGAGGTCGACAATATCCTAGCGTAAAGACGACCGTTATCCAACGTCGTGCCCAATACCTGTGTCGCGTATTCCGTGCTGGCGCCATCCTGAACGAAGGTGCGCGCGGTTTTCGTGAGAACACCTACTGGCGGAACGGATTTCCCTGGACGAGCGGAAACCAAAAGTACTGTCGTAACGCCTATTTTGGATAAAGAAAAGTCAATGAGTGTCGTGTTAGTCCGATGGTCGTGTTCAGTACGTAATCATCGTGCGTTTGGTCAGTTTATAATCAATCAACGACGGTATTTTAAATTGACGTGGTACGTCGGAGAGACGGAGTGGCGGGCGAACGTTGGAAGAAGACGGCATCCAGTTGTTGAGAAGAAGGCGGGAAACAGGCAGGATCAGTAACAGAAACAGAAAAAAAGAGAGAGACGATTTTAGTAGACGAGCTTCCTTTTCTCGAAGAAAAAACCCCGCTAAATTTTCAAATTACATTTACAAAATACTTTTATGAGAAGGTTTGCCTCATTATTTACACATATGCCTTATAATTATTTGTCAGATGGGTATTCTCA
>JABFQA010001399.1:0-13921 GCA_022817065.1 Probaryconus sp. ZL-2020 | reverse complement strand
GCAGAAAAATTACTGAAAAGAAACGTAAAAATTGTAAGAAAAAATGTAAATATTGTGATTATTCTGGAATGTTTACAGTTTATGTATCAATTTTTACGTTTTTTTTCAGTAATTTTTCTGCTTTGACCTTTAATATCCTCGGATTAGGTTTTTTTCAGTAAATTTTTCGTTGTTATTTTTCTCAGTGTAGTATATAATTTATTATTCATGTATATTGATATATATTTCCAAATGAAATCATTGATAATTGTACATGATTAATTTTTCATTTTCCAGATGAATGATATTATTAATGCAGCAGCAGTGCTGAATTACTTGAACGATGATGATGGAAATAGGAGATTAAATATTCGTGACAACGCATTCGGTTTAGATGATGATGATTTTAGAAACATCTTTCGCTTAAACAAGAATTTGGCAGAAGAATTCATTGACATTGTTCAACCGTATATGATTCCTGCAATACGACCTACAAGTTTAGATATAGAAACAAAGGTTTGTGCCCTTATAGAACATTACGTATATTATATGTATATTATACGTATATTATATGTATGCACATCTATTATACGTATAATATACATATAATATACGTTCTGTTCTATTGGGGTGTGTTTTAGATAATACTCTAATTGTGGTTGTAAAAAAAATTATTTCTATTTGTCAATATCAGCATTTTAAAGTAAGTTCATTTTGTAGAAATGAAATTTCTACAAAACTCTGCAAGTTTATCTACAAAACTGCAAATTTCTGTAAGTCTATCAGAATTGGGACTTTTCATACTTTTGCACACTTTTTCAGAGTTTTGCAGACTTATATTTTTCCTCAAAACAAAATCCAATGAAATTTATTGTTTCGTACAGTTTTGCAAAGTTTTGCAGATATTTGCATTAATTCAATTGGCAATTGAAAACATGATGTCTGCAAAACTCTGCAAATGTCTACAGTTCTTACAAATGAAAATGTTTCTTGAAAAACATTGTAACGAATTGTAAACTTTTGTAGAGTTTTACAGGCTTTTGCAAAAAGCTTTAAATTTCGATTAATAAACCCGTACTGATGTCTACGAAACTCTGCAAAATTCTTAAAATTCCCAATTTCGATAGATTTATAGACATTTGCAAAGTTTTTAAGAGTTTTCCAGACAACTTTACAGAATTTTGTAGTTTCGTAGAGCTTAGCATAAATGTTATTTCCACAAGGGATCATGTATTGTTTACAGATCTATTGTTTAAAGATGTATTGTTTAAAGATCTATTGTTATTGTCTATCATATTTATTTCATGATACTATTAAATAAATAATTACTACTCTATGGTCAAGTTTATTTTTACTATTAAAATAATGCTTACGCAGGAAAGTAAACTAAAATTACTATATGAAATGCATTAACAAGTTGTATAACTTATAGGTTCTTTGTGCATTACGGTTTTTTGCCACTGGATCTTATCAACTTGACATTGGATTAAATAAATATGTTCGTATGAGTCAACCTTCAGTGTCAAGAAGCTTACATGATGTTATAGATGCAGCAAATAATCCAGCAATATTAAAAAGATGGATTCATTTCCCAAGTACTTTTGAGGAATTATCTTTTTTGCGAAATAGGTAAGCTTTCATTGATATTCGTTATAATAAGCTTTACTAATTAATAAAAAGTTATAACCAGTTGTTGAAATAAATGAGTAATGAGACATGTATTTATTAAATATTTTAATGTATTACTATTATATTTCATAGATATATAAATATGAATAATTTGTGTTATGTACTAGAACTACTGTAAACTATTAATCTTTGGAATAATAATTATAATAATGGATGATTGAAAATAAATGTAATGTATTGGTGTAAAATTTTCAGTAACATTATTTATTAGTCCATTTCATATATTTCGTGCAAGAAATGTGAAAGTGCTATATATAATAGGGTGTCGAGGATTTAAATCACATGATTTAAATCATTGATTTAAATCGCGATTTAAATCAAATGATTTTTTTACAAAAATCATTGATTTAAATCAAATAATATCTTCCAAATAATTTGTTTATTTTCATTTTATTTTTGTATTAACTCTTTATTTTGTTATTATAAATTATTTATAATTCATATGTTTATATAAAAAAACAAGCTTGGACGACTTTTCGGTTCCTAATTGATTGCGAATCTTGGAATGAACCAAACCGAACGTAGAAAATACGCGTTCCGTACTAGCGGAGGATGCAATTGCTGTCAAATGCTGTAAAACAATTTTCTCTTCTTCATCTGTTAAAATATGTTTCAGCTCTTGCATAGCTTTCCACCACTGTACAGCTGATAATTAATCCATGATTTTTGGTTCCATCAGTGTGCCAGTAAACTCAGTGATACCAAGTTCATATTGTAATATTTTTGCTGTAATTTCCACACCTACATCACCATACTTTTCTTTCAAAAAATCGAACACCTTTTCTTTTTCTTTTGATGTCAGTAATAATTTTTTTGTTTCTTCCTTTTCTTAAATATACATATAACAATGTATATAAATGTATAATGATTATAGAAACCACAATCGTTGTTTTCCACTTACTATATTGCGCTTTTTTTCATAGAAAAATAAAAAGATAAAATAAAATTGAGATAAGGAAATATTAGTATTAATAGTCTCTGGCCATTTATGGGAACGATGACACAGCCTAAACTTGACTTGACTAAGATTTTGGAGACTTTCCGAAATAAATAACGAACTGATGTTTCGTTTCCTCCACGTGAACATCTGCACGTATATCTAATAACGTTAAAAGCGACTCTAGAACATTTCGACAGCTGAGCAGAAGAACGTGCTATTTCAAAAACGTTAAAATTTCATTCAATTATTTCTTTAAAATCTTGAATTAAATGTTTGTATCTGAATTCTGAAACATCAGAGACAGGAAATAACTAACTCAGTAAAGTCTAGTTGCTTAATTTGTGACTCCAGAAGAATCATAAGGTCCAATTGTTACATATGGAATTTAAGCATGCAATTGTCCAGATGCTCTTTCTTACTCCACTCTTCTCGGTTGTTCTCTTTTTGCAGTGTCCATTGTATTCCTTATTGTTTTCTTTTGCTACCAATGTTTTTTTTTTATCTCAAATACCAATCTTCTTCTTCTTCTTCTTCTTCATTCTTTTAAACTTCTTCAAAAATAAGAAATGTCTCAACTTCAAAAATTAGAATTGAATTTTAGATCATCGATTATTGACCATTGATCATAAATTATAGATCATAAAATATATGAAATATTATTGATACAAAAAATAGATCATTGATCCATAGATCCACAAAATTCTTCCAGGTCTGAAATGTTTTATTTTGTTTTTTTTTTTTTTTTTTAATTCAAATAATCATATTTTCTTTTTCAAGAAATAAAGAGTGAATAAAATTTTAGTATGAACTATTATCGAGTTAAAAATTTATATACAAGAAGATTGTGGCGTAATTTCAGCTAACGGTATGGGTTACTGAAAAATGATTTCACGAGTAACGAGATAGCGAATTAGGTTCTCTGTTAAAAAAGGATGAAACTCCAGTGTTACTTGGGAATGAAACGAAGACACAATGGCCTTGCTGTTTTATACCGGTAACGGTTTTCTCAGAAAGCCTTAATTGATGCTGCTCATGTTTCTTTGCCATCGGTCTCTGATAACTTATCGATTCATTGACACTATTGTACATATTTATTCATATTTATTTTCTCGCTAAAATTAATAAGTAAAATTGCATTCATTTCTAATGGTTGTAAATTATAATTTTGAATTTATGTGCCAGGCAAGTTTCTAATAATTTTCAATGATTTTTGATGATCACAATTTCAAATTTTGCATACTTTACTTTAAAATTATAATTGCCACATAAATGATCCTGAATCTCTTTTTTATAAATCCCACAATCTATAATTTACATTCCTCCAAAGTACTTGTGACATAAATGATGATCTGTAATCAATAATCTTTAGTTCACATCTAACAATCATCACAATAATAAAATTTCCTGTCCCGCACAATAAAAAATTATCGTAATTTTTAATTACAGTTTTTAATCGCATTTGTACTAAGGTAAACATTTGTTTTCCATGTTTCTAATAAAGTTATGTAACATAACATAACAATGCAATGCAATATACAGTACAGCAAAAAAAAAAAGATTTCATAACATCTTCTCATATCATTTTAATCGTCGAAACAAATTTAATGTATCCTTCGAAATTCTTTTAAATAGTAAAATCTGTTTTTTCTTTTACATGCGATTCAGTACAAATCAGGAGAAAAGGTATCATTAAGTAATATAAAACAGTCTATTTGATTTGATGTTTCTGTGATATCTTGAAAATCACCTAAGCGTGTCTTTGCAAATTCCAATTTCCAGTGAGAAAATATAATATCTAGACGTTTTGCTTGTAAGCCTCAAAGAATTTTTCTCTTTCCTATTCAATCATAAGAATGTTTCAATTATACATGATTCATTCTCTGCAAAATAAATATGCATTGGGAATGAAATTGCAACAGTTTTCCTTTTTTTTTTTTTTGCAAAAAGCGTGCAAAAAATTTGCGAAATTACGAACAATTTTTCTTGAACTAATTCTCATGTGCATTTAATCAATTTGATGTGTTTCGAATTAATATATCTTTATAAAATTTCTGTTTTGTTTTATCAACTTCTTATTGTTGCGAATTTTTATAATCTCGTTTATTTATTCGATGAATGCTGATGTGCTAATGAAAATGAATGCGAGGAAAAAAATGTGATCGAAATAACTTGGCATATATTATATAATTTGTTGTGACTCAAAAGGTCGTTCACTTTCTGGCTTGATATCCATTCTTCCACAACTCTGGAGTCAGACACACACACAGATATTTTTCCTTTGACAAATTTCTTTTATTGAGAAACATTTTAGGTTTCACCTTTTCAATGGCCATTTAAATCTGGAATACAATTGAAAAACTTCTGAATTTCTATAGCGGTATCGAAGTCACCGTTTTTCATTCCTCTGGAGTCACAGACTTTTTGTCGCTGATTTTTTTGCCCTCTTCTTTTTCTTTCAATAACATTGTGCAATTTGCACAAATATCTTTTTAAGCTGTTTATTATGTTGAACAAACTTTAATTTCTTTCTTCTTTTTGAAGTTTTAAAATTTTTTGGAAATTTTTTTTTTTTTTTCGGTTGGAATTCTTGAGATAACAAAAAGAAATGGATATGTTTTGCTGATAAAACGCTTTCTACAATTCGTTGAAATTGATGCAATTTTTTTCTCTCTCACTCTTTGCATTGCGTATTTGAACTTCCTGGCGCTCTTTAGTGGAACAAAAATTGCGTGACTGGAAGTGGAAGTCGGAATTAGCTGTAAAATTGTTAACAACAGAAAATTATGTGAGGTTTAAACATTTCAGGACGGGAATTTTTACGTTGAAATTTGACTTTTTTACTCGATATTTTTGTACATAAAATCGAGGTATTTGTTACGTCGAGAGTCTGACAAAATTGGTGGTAGAAATTTCGAGCAGTCCAGTCTGCAAAGTAAGGTCCAATGTGTTAAAAATTTTATTTGGCTAATTAGGAGTGCTTTCATACGTAATTGGATGCGCTGAATAAGAAAACATGCCTCCTGAATTCCTAGGAGACATGTTTGACCTTGAAAATTGCATTTCGAGGTCAAATTCATTGCTTCTTCTGTTTTAGCTCGAAAATAATATCCTCACGTTTTTGTATGCGTTGGATACGTTGGTATACTAATTCTCAGGTCGAAATACTGAATAATAGACTTGTCAAATAAATAATTACACACTGAGATGTTTTTGTTTATAACTTTTAGAAATGTTTACATAAATTAAAATAAATTCAAATATTTATTATTACACTGTTTTTACTATATTCAACACATAATATTATCCCCAAATAAGTCAAAAATATTATGACACTTGAGTGGTCGAAATATCGACCAGTCCCGTCCTTAAAAGGTTAACATCATTTTTTGTATGGTTGAATACATATTATACTTATAATATTTTGTTTTGTTTGTATTTTGTGTAATACAAAAATTTTAGGTAATAAATTTCCCAAATAAAGATGTTTAGAAACAACTGTCAAAACAAGAAAACTGCGTTAGTCGTTTTCCTAAAAAAAAGGTACATGAATGAAATTCAAAACAATTCAAAAGGAAAACAAAAAAAAAAAAAAACAAAAATAAAAAGGAAACGTATAGAAAGTGAAAGAAGTCAGTCGCCCTGAAAAACTAACCTGACGATTGAACGCGTCCGGCATCGTGAACGTGGAGGTTATCCAACAGTAGGTGTTTATGACATTGTTCGGCAGTCCTTGGACGATGCACGAGATCGGATTGCCGACCAACTGATTCGCGGTGATGATCATCGAGCACGTGAACAGCAGCACCGAGGTGAACAGGTTGTGCATCCGAAAGACCATGCCATCGGTCACGATGTCACGGTGCTTTAAGTAGCCCTTCAAATTCCCGAACAACTTCAACATCACTTTGCCGGTTGAATAATTGCTTTATCAATTCCTAATCCAAAACACAACAACACCAACACAACTAAACGACATTTGCGCAGGACGTAAACCAAAAGAACAAGAACAAGCGCGACCGGCGACAGCCACTCCGCCGTACACGCGGCGTCATTATTCTCCGTCTCTTTTCGATGGGAGCCAACTAACGCGTGCGTTTGGCTCCGTTACCCCCCACCAGCGACGCACCAGAAGAACACGATGAAGGGCAGTGGGGGGAGGGGGAGGGGGACAAACCTCCTTCCTTCCATCCTCCTCTCTTTTCATCCTTCCTTCTATTCTATTTACGTGGTGAGAGTTGGTTACTGAAAGAGAGAGAAGGATAGAGTGAGAGGGGAATACAAAGAAAGAGAGGCAAGTGCTGGATGAGGATGAGGATCAGGATCATTCTTTATTCTTCTACTTCTTCTTCTTCTTCTTCTTCTTCTGGCTCAAACCTCGGTTGGTAACTTTTAGGGGTTTTCTGATCTTTCGCCCCAGAAAAAAACGATGATTAGAAATGAAGTCTTTTTCTAAATCTGAAACAGTCTGAAAAAAGTCTGAAAAATTCTGAAAAGATCTTGAAATTGGAAATTCAGACCTTTTCAGACTTTGACCTGAGAAAATCTGAATAGGTTTGAATGTCTTCCTGATTTCAGAAAATTCAAGATTTTTTCAAACTTTGTTAGACTTTTTCTTAAGCAAAAATAACTAGAATCTGGAAAACTCTGAAATGAAAAAAGTCTGAAATTTTCTGAAAAAATCTTGAAACGGCATATCGGTCCTATGCTAAATTTTATATATCTGAAAGATAAGGATCAGTTGACTTTTTTTTTTTCTTTTTTTTAGTTTGTTACCATTTGATTATGTTTGAATGGGAGGCAAATAAAAAAGAAATGATTAACAATCTCATATTAGCCTAGAAAAATATGTTTTTATAAAGTTACTTTGCTTCTCTTCATCATCGTACAGATGTAAATAAAATTGTATTTCGAAATCGACTAGTTTCTTCAAAATAAAACTCGTTTCCAGTTCAACAGTTCTGATAATATAAACTATTAAAACATGACAATTGAAATTAAATATATATTTCATGTTTATCTTCTAATTAAATTTCTCACTTCAAATCTATACTTTTTCATAAACGAACGCATAATTCTGAAAAACAAACCGGACAAACAAAAACATTTTTATGGAAATTCTTTTACGGAAACGCCAAAACTCAGTTAGAGGTGAAAAATGACCCGACTTCGGGACTGAAGAAATCAAAGGAAGATTTATTAGAAACTTATTTGTTGATGTTTCAAGCTTGAGGAACATTTTTTTCGGGTCTGAAACTGATGAGCAATGCCAACCAATATGTAAAAGGATGTTTGAATAATGAAAGGAAGAAAGCAGGTGAGGAGAGAGGAAAGGTTGATGTTTCCAAGGTTCCATTTGGAACATTTGGCCTTTTCTCTTGACTTAGTAAAAAAATGTGAATACTTCAGTTTTATAAAATCTTTTTACAATCGATTCACCGCTGACTCAATGAATTGCCTGAAATTGGAATACTTGAAACTGAACATTTTCCGTATTGTTCAAACGATGAAACAAGAAATCGGTGCAAAAATGTTATTTAATTCGTATGAAACATCAGTTAAATATGATTTAATTATTTCCCTCTGTGTTACAAAAATTCCACGAAAATGATTTTTGAGTCACTTCCTCATTGATGCTGATTTTCATCTGCAATGAAGATTTTTGCAAATTCTGACAATTCGCACAAAAAAAAAAAAAATTAATGGGAATTGTATGATTCAAAACAGTAATTGGTGCAAATTTTAGAATTGCACCAAATTGATGTTACTAATAACAAAAATCTACAAAAATCACATTCATAATCTGTTATTGTTGAAACAAAGAAATAATTTTTTTTTCTTTTTGCATAAAAAGCAGAGTTACATGAATTAAACATCAATTAAAGAAAGAAAAAAAAAATCATTATTGTAGGTTATTTGCAACAATGAAGGAACTATCAATGAATCATTATTGTTGAATCAGGTACACAAAGCAATAATCACTGGAATCATTTCCCACAGCACACATATACACGCATATAAGTCTATACTTGTTCACGAAGTTGAAAATATTTTTAGCTACAATATTTTCGCACAAAGACAATTTTCTTAAATGCAATTACTTTTCACATCAAATTGATTGGGAATGAAAAATCAAATCAAAATCTAAAATAATGATGAAAATTTTAAAGTATGATGCAAAATGGAAATTGCAAGACTCAGACGGTAGTATAATAATAGATCATTTTTGTCTCATTTTTGCAGTCAGGAACCAGACCACAGCGTTGTGCAGAAATGTTATTGTTGGGGTTCGTTGAAACGTTTCAAAAACTTGTTTATTTTATTCATGTCTTAGTTATGGGGAGATGAGTAACGTGACAGACAATGAAACATTTGCAGCACACGTGCAAAAGAGACTTGAACTAATTCTTTCTCGTCGCGAAAAGGAAAAAGAACATTAGAAACAAAATTCTACTCCAGACTTTAGGTTCTGTCAAAATGTTTTCCTTTAATTTTAAATAGAAAATCACAATTAATTTTAAGTAGAGAATTGCAACTTTTTTTTTTTCAATTTTTCTGAAAAAATAATAATTTATTTAAGGTAGTCATAATCAAAATTTAGGAACAGTCTAAAAAAGAAGTTCAAAAGACGGTTACTATTCCATAAGAGCCAAATATCTGACTTTCTAGACAGAAAATGCTTCTGAAATTTTGCCAAATTATCGTTGAGGATTTATATTTTCGTTGTCTAAAATTTTAAACAATTTTAAGATTTTTGAGTTTTTGCTACTACCTTAATTGAAATAAACAAATTTTTAAATCATTGCAATTTTCTTTTCTTTTGAGTTTCATCTTCATTTGCACATCATAATAAAGCAATAAATTCTTGAATTATGATGATGATAATAGTGAGTTAGGGTATGCATCTAAAACCCATATGGCATAGTGATACAATAAAGCGAGCTCTAATAAAAGAGAGCAGCTGGAGTGACAAAGATCTGGTCCACAGTTCACCACACAAATGTAAATTACACATGGACATACGCATACATGTACGTCGAGGTTACTGTGCTTGCAACATTGGATCGAGAGCTACTTATTTAGACTAGAAAGAACAGTTTTGTTACAAGATACGCCTGTTCAGAAAATACATTTTAAAATAGGATCCAATAACTATCGAATAATTTTTCAAACAGTTTATTTATAATTACATAATGATTACATTTCAGAAATAATCTATTCTTTTTTTTTTTTTATCAGTTTGGATATAAATTTCAATTGACGAAACCATTATAATGTTTCCAAGAAAACGTGAAAGAAAGACTTTGTCAAAATTGAAATTTAAGAAGTAGTTGTAAGAAACAAAAAAGAAATATATAAGGGGAAATAATCTAAAATTACATCCTAAATAGAATCATCATTTGGATCTTGTGAGGCTTTCTTTCTGCCCAAAGTATTTGAGTAATTCATTTTACCACGTTTATTTTGTAAAAAAGAAAAACAAAGAATTAAAAACCGAAAGATTTTGCAAATCCTTCTTTTTGAATTTTGCGTAAATTTGGAAAAACTGAAAAAAAAAAATTGCACACGTATTGAAGAGTTATTTTTTGATTGAAAGATATCAAAATTTATATCAGGTACATATAATAATAATGATAATAATAATAATGATAACAGTAATAATAATTTATGAAAGAATGTCTGGTTGATATCTTCTGTTCTTTGGCGGTCTTCAGAACATATGTTAGTTTTTTTTTTTCTTTTTTTACTGTAGCTCCTGTTTTAAGCCATATGTGTTGCAGGATGATGCAACAGCAAGCATTATATAGTAAGAAGATTGCCATTTGTGTATAGTCTCTCTCTCTATATATACAAAACAAACGTAACAGGGTAATTATAAAGGATTTACAGACCTAATTACTCTACTTAAATCTAATTACACGTCTAATCTGCTGTTAGACAAACTATGCAAATTCCCACAAAAGCAGTAGATATACAAATTATAAAAATTTGCTGAAATCGTGTTGAACAAGGACATAATTTCATTTATATTTTTGAGAGATAAAAAAGATATTATTATTATTATTATTATTACAAAAATAAAAGTTTGACCAGAAAAATGAGATAAAATTAGAAAATGAATGTAAATTGAATTAGAAAAGAAATTGGTAGCAAGAAAAACACATTCAGCGGGTCAGCTATTATTATTATTTTAAAGAAACAGTCGTCAAAATATAAGAGGATCTTTCTTTTGCTTTACCTGCCAGTTGGGAAGATTAATGATTCACAGTTATACTTTCCTTCCTGTTTATATATATATTTTTCTGTTAAAAGACAAAAAAAAATGTGTATTCTATCTTTATATTTAAATGTGTTTATCTTGAAAAGTTATTAATTTTCTCTTCTGTTAATATTCAATTTAAATTGAAAATTGCAAAATTTCGTTAAAAATTAAAATTGGTTTCTTTTAATTTTGAATGAAGAAAAAGTGGATGTTTCTTAAGAAATGAAATCAACAGAATTTCGTTACATTCAGCTCCTGGACAACTTATCCTAATAAGGACGAGAGTAAAAGCTCAGAATTTAACAATGATTTATATTTGACATTTTACAGTTTAAGAATTTCAGTATTTCTCTTTCTTATTTTTATTTGTTTTTTTATTTATAATTAAAATACGAATAATTTGCTTTTTGTTCTATTACTGGCAAAATGTTGTCTCAGCTAAAACTGATGTTTTATATTTTTACCACCAGTTTTTTAAAACATTTCTTTCAATCGCCATTAAAAAATTGTTTAAGTTTTTCAAATGACTTTCTTTCACATGCTAAAAGTTTTCTTTTAAAACAACACGTATCTTCTTTCAAAGCAACCATATCTAGCCTTTACACAAAGATACGAGAGATTTAAATATGAACATCTTACTACTATTTCCACTTTAAAAGATATTAAAGTAAAGTCTTTTCTTAGAAAGTTTTAATTGTATATATTTCCAAAGTGAAATGTTAAAGAAAAACAATTTTTTGTTCTTTGTATTGTTCAAAATCAAATTTAAATTGATCAACTCTTGTTGGATATGTTAATTTTGCACACACGAAGAAAAATTTGGTGAAAAATTATGAATTTGTGAGATAAATTTTACTAGACTTTATAGTAATGATGAGATAATCGGTATGGTAAAATTTTCTTGAACTGGATTCTCACAATTTTTACTATACTGTGTGATAATTTCTTCAATTTTTTAAATTATTTAAAAATTTATTAACTTATTCTAACTGAAATTATAAGTGAAAAAAAACAAACAAAACGTTTACTAATAATTGATCGACTTTTAATGGCGTAATTAAGAATTGATTAAATGTGATTACAAAGGTTCGTCCCAGAAAGATTTTATTACGAGGATGAGATGGTCGTGGACGAGTGTGTAAGCGAGATCGAACGTGGATTATTATTATTATTGGATGTTGCTGAAGATGAAGAAGACGAGTCTTGAGCGACATACATTTGTCATAATTGACACGATTGACCCATGATTTTAAGCGTTTTCAATCGTGTGAACAAGCACTCGACCGTGTCCTAGTTGAGTTAACAGTGTGCCCTCTCGAAATCGACTGCTTCGATATACTTGGAAAAACGGAAGTCCAAGAGGCCTGTTATATATCTAACAGATCCAATAGATAACAAATACTAATCGAGACAAATACTAACGTCAAAAAATCTTTTCTTTTTTCTCCTTTTGTCATTTCATTATTAGTGCATAATCAAATTTCAATTATCCCTTATGGTACCCAGATAGGAAAACGTGATATAAAATTTTCGTACAATATTATTTTATTAATTTAATTTTACAAAAATCAATCAATATTTATTGAATTGAATTTACAAAATTAATAAGCTGAAATAAATTCTTTTCAGACGAGCGAAGGAAGCCTTTCATTTCGTCACTCGTGAGAAAAATTAGCGTTTAAAAACACGTTCAAAGAACGTCGAATCGACGTCTATTTATTAAACCGGAAATTAAACGTCGATTTGATGTTGAACTTTCATTCAGTGCTATTAAAATAACGAATAACGAATGAAGAACGTTGATTAATGTGTACTCATCTAGTGACATTTCAAGTCTCGGTACTCGTGGATCTTTCATCAATAGGTACGTCACTTCCGGTTCGGCGCGGTAGGGGCGTGATATGGTTCCGGTGACGATGATTACAGCTCGCTTCAATGCACTTCTCTGTAAACGCGAAAACAGAACAAGGACGTAATTAAATCTCGAAAACTGTGGGCATTTTTCAGACACTTTTACGATCTTCCTTTGTCAGAAACTAATTATCATCTGCGTCTATCCTGTTTTAACTTTATGCTGCAAAGAGAACGAAAAAAAAAGTTACATAAAAATTATGTAAAACACGTTATCATTTACTAGTTTTGTAGAAAATATTGTCAGTTTTAATGGAATGTTTAATTTCTGAGTCAATTTGAGATTGATCTTTGAAAGAAATAAGGTTCAATAATGGTTGATTTTACGTTCATTTATTACTATGATCTATAATTATGATAATAATTATGATTATTAATTGAATTCAGGATGAAATATTATTTTCAGTGTAAAATTTGATATCTTTTTCTCTCCCCTTTATCTGCATTCTTCCCCTTTTAGAATATCATCTTAACAGCAGGCTGTTCAAAGTTGATTGAGGAAATTAATTAAGATGATTGTTCAGCTGCCTCTAGATTACGAAACCCATTCAAAAAGTGTCTCTCCTCAACATTAACTACAAGTAGTTTAACAGCATCATTATTCTGATACTCAGAATAACTAGTTGTCCATTTTTGGTTACTTCATTTTCCTCGTCATTTATTTATTTATTTATTTATTTATTTTAAGGAAATACAAAAAAATTGTCTAAAGAAATCGTTAATAATTTTTACAAAAAAAAATTGATGGATTTTTTTATGGCTTGTAATTTGTTAAATGAAAAGTAGTTCGTTTATTGAAAAATTTGTTTCGTGAAATTAGAGCCCAGAGATTTTATAAGCAAATTAAGTTTGCCGATCATTACATAAATAACCATTTTAACTTTGCATTAACGTTAAGCACATAATAGCTCAACATCAAAATTGTCGTTTAAACTTCTTCTCTGTCGTGGTAATAATTTTATGATTACCAGAGCTGCAATATTGTAATTAGTTTAATCACATTCCACTGTGTAATTTTATCTGATTATAATTTTCGCAACTATTTTTCGATGTTATTTTTAAAACTAATGATTCAATGCTGTTAATTATTAAGTACATAATCTATTGATTTCCTTTTCAATCGGTTTCAATAGGAAATTTTT
>JABFQA010001398.1:0-13925 GCA_022817065.1 Probaryconus sp. ZL-2020 | reverse complement strand
AATTTTACGCGAAAGATTTATGAATATGGCGATACTCGAACTCTTTTGTTGCTTTTAATATTTATATATGTATAGGGGAATGGGGAACGGCGATATTGTTTACTAAAAACTCGTCACTCGTGACAAATAGCTTAGCGTCCGAGGTTTAAAATATTGCACTATTGTAGTAAAATCCAAATGCACGGAATTTTTGTGTTAAAATCTTCGACTTGAATAAATTTTGAACTTTATTTTAAATTTTGTGTAGAGTTTTCTTAAGTTTTTGAATTAACGAGAATTCGGCAAGATCCTTACTTGGAGTCATTTTCTGATCCGTCGCAGTCGTCTGCTGCAGGAAGTGAAATGTCTTTTATCTTTGCCTAGTATAATTAAATAAATTCTCAGGACCAGAAGCTACCTTTTGCAATAGCTTAACGCTTCACGTAATCGGAACGAAAAACATATTTCGGAACGATAACATATACAAAAACAAAATAACTTAAATTATCTTAAGTTTGTTCTTATTGAATTATCTTGTTCTGTCGTAGAACCGACGATCCTGACTCTTTTGCGCTACTGTAAAATTACCTTGTATCTTAATTATTACCTATTGTATCTTGGAATTTTTGTTCCGAAAGAGCGTGGAGTAAGAACGATATTACAAAAAAAAAAAAAAATATCATTGTTAATTCTCATGTCTCGTTCTCACCATTAACATGTAGATGTTTAGACTTATTGTTTAACATTATTTACTAACACATAAGCTTTATAGAAAAATATAGTTTTCTTCTTCTCTTAAACTAGAAGTACAAGTCTCGTACTATATTCTGCGTACTATAACCATATGCTAATTGACTCTTCCGACGTTGGGTGAAAAGTTTTCTTGTTATTAAAAATAACTCGTCCTTATTGTCTCTTAATTCCTTGGTGACTTCAATATATTTGTCCAAAGTTTTGGTGATACAGAATTTTGATTTCTCCTTAAAAACAGGTAAAATTAAAAATGTTTGAGAAAATCTGGGCCTGGAAGTATTCATATTATCTGGAATCTCAATTTTGCAACAGTCGGGGAACCGTTTGATATTTGATAACCAGATTGCTGCCAGTGTCTGTCTGCGCGGGACTGTATCCAAAGCCAATAACATCACTAATCGTTGAGTTATCTTCGCCAAACCCAATTCGTCCAGTGGTCACTAACTTCCTGCAGTACTATTGAAGTATCACAAATTCTGTCGTATTTGGGTTTTCCTAGACGGTATATGCTCTTGAAGAATATGTTGACCATCGTGTTATTTGCTAGACTCTCTTCGGAAATCAGAGCAATATCTGCTTGTAAAATTCAACGAACCATAGCTGTAATTTGCATGAAACATTCTGGTAAAAAGGTCACAATATCCGTCGTCTGGGATTTGAACATATCTACGTTTTCTTGTTTGTAAGAAACCCGCCATTGGTTGAGTGGTTCAGCATACTGTTTTAGCGTAGTTGGAACAAAGGAGGCTATAAGTACCTCCAAGGCTTCGCCTGGGGCATTTTATAGTTTGAGCGTTTCCCTGATAACGTCCTTGCCATAAGTTCCAGATTGTCCGAAAGGGTGTTATGAATGGACCTGCAGTGAGAAAGAAGCAGATTAGGCGAGAGTTCCATCCCTAGTAAAAATTATCAAGGCGATAATCGGGCGTGTAATGCTTTCCCCATAAGGGGCCTATAAGGGCTTGTCGGGCCCGACTACGCCCTTATTGGCCTTTATTGGCTTATGGGGGAAGCATTACACGCCCGGTTATCGCCCTGATATTTTTTACTAGGGATGATTATAAGATCTGAGATCAACAAGGAGTTGTAAAATGTGGAAATCAAGGTAGGTTTGACCAACTGGGTATTATGACAATCCCTGTAGCTTTATCTTGAATGATTTTCTGAAGGACTCTTAGGATCAATGAGAAAGGAAGGAAAGCCCAGAAGAAACCAGTCCAGAGTTGTATACATTTTATAAAATTAGCATTGTATAAATGCAGATATCGTATACATTATAAAAAATATTAGGTACATATTTTATATGATTGACATTTTATCACATTTACATTTTATACAATGTATAAAGTATCAGAATAGTACATTGTTCAACGAATGACCAATCAGCGATCGCTATTTGTGCGTCGTCTGGTAATCAGCCAGTCTGCGCATGTGGTCGATCGCCAATCGTGGCCAAGATAGTACTCTGATACCTTGTATTTTGTATAAAATAGAAGTATGATATATTTTCAGTCATATAAAATATATTTGTTTTTTTGTACATTGTATAAAATATTTGTATGATGCTTTGTATAAAATGTAAGTATGATACAATTTCACACAGATAGAACGCTGTGACAAATAGCGTAATATCTAGCTGTTCGAAAATCGCATAAACGAAATTTGTCTCGAACAGTAAAAGCTTGTTCCTAAAATGGCAAATTTCAGTAACCAAATTTAACATTTAAGCAGGTTATGGAAATCGTTAATTATTGGTTGCCTTAACCGTAAAAATTTATGCTATTTTTGTTAATCTCGAGACAAATTTCGTTTATGCGATTTTCGAACAGCTAGATATTACGCTATTTATCACAGCGTTCTATCTGTGCAGTTATTTAAAATGTGTACCTGAAATTTTGTATACTGTACACAACATCTGCATTTATAGAATATTAATTGTATAAAATATATACATCTCAGCTCTCCGTTAAGGCATCGATAGTATAAGCTTTTGGGTCTCTGAACCGCGTAAGAAACATCTCGCATTTCGTTTTTGTTCTGGATGCAAACAGATCAACTACGGGAGTGCCTAATATTTTAGAAATAGTAGCGTCATCTGCTAACTGACATTATGTACAGATATTTTAAATCCTTGATTCGAGATCTGCCTCCAGATTCTCACAAAAGTTTTACACGAGGCAAAAACCTTCTATTTTTCCTCTCACACCATTGTCAGATATTGAATGTACTTTTATTCAAATACGGAAACTGGACGCCTTCCATTTTATTTATGTATGCGATGGCTGTTGTATTACTGGTACGCAGCATAACGTCATGTCAATTGTCTAAATTTTTAGTAAAATATTTGAGTGCGAAAAAAGCTGCTAGAAGCTCCAGATGGTTAATGTTGAGCGTTATTTCCTCTGTTGACCAAAAACCATGAGCATTTTTATTTTCAGAATGCGCTGTCCAACCCGAGTTAAATGCATCTGAAAAGATCTCGACTTTAATTCGATCTTCCAGATCGAAATTTGGGCTTTAGGAATATTGATGACCATTGAAACAACGACTCCCGATATGGGTTGCTGGACCTTGTCGTGGTTCGGGAGCTTCAGCAACACAGCTTACGGGGGGCGGGTTTCCGCGGCTATTCGTCGGGGGGACCCTATGAATGGGTGTCTCTTCCTCGGCTGTCCGTTCGCACTGGGAGACCCTATGAACGGGTGCCTCTTCCTCGGCAAGCGGATAGGGATAGCGTACGGGACCTTCCACCCTGGCCTCTACGGTGTAAGGTCGGTTTCATTTGAGGGAGGGGAAGCTTGTCTTCGTTTCCCACAAATGACTCTGGGGGGTCTAGAGCTGTGGAGCGACTAAGAAGCAGCCCCCCGATGAATTAGTGGTGCAGTACAATCATCGGGTATTGCTTTCTGGCATGAGTCAGGAGCTCTGCACCCCCAATCCAAGGTTTCAAGATACCGTGCCGAGGGATGCGTGGCACGGGGGGTGTCGTGTCGTTTACGGTTCCTTTGGGATACCTGGCGTCCTCCCATCGTAATTTGCCTTACCCACGTATGCGGGGCTCTGCGTGGGCGGACCTCTTTTCCCCAGCTGCTCGTGGGATCAACATGGCAGAGAATTCAATTAAAAAAACAAACATACAGCAGGGCGAAAGTACCGCTGAGGTATATGTGGGGCAAGTATCCATAAAAGTGGAGCCATCTTTTAGTTCGACGACTGAGAGTCATCTGACATCAGTCAGAGAGCAGATGAGTGGGGCTCAGAGGCGGAAGCAGTTATGGCTTCGCTATGAGGAAGAAAAACAAAAGGCGGAGGCTGAGGGGAGAGACCCTCCACCTCGACCACCACCTAGGAGAACCGGCTTCAAAAAGAAGCACCCAGGGAAATCCGTGGCAGGGGATAGAACCCGGCAGGAAGAACCTACGTGCTTCAAAGAACAGGAAAATGCGGAGGGCCCCGTGAAGCGGAAGAAAGTAGAATTTAGAAGAAAGGCCCCGGACTCCATTTGGAAGAAAAGAGGTGCGGATTTTGCTGCCATCGACACCAATCTTCCCAGGGTCCTGGTGGCATTTGGGGACAGGGTTGGGGAGCGGGTGGATATGGCAGCTTTCGATGCCCTTCAGTCTATCCTAATGGACAGAATGGTGGAGGATCTGGAGGAGAATTTCACACCAAGATTGAAAGACACGAGTCTCAGAGGCGGGATGGCGGTGTTCATCTGTGCGGACGAGGCCACGGAGGAGTGGTTGAGGAGCGTCATCCCGACCATCGACCTTGGTGAGCATGGTAAGGTGAGGCTGGTACTCCCTGAAAAGCTCATCAAGAGGAAGAAGATGACCGTACTGGTGCCACCCCCCCAGAAGCCGACCGAGCTGCTGCTGAAGTTGCTGGGCAAGCAGAATGTATGGCTGACACCTGGGAAGTGGGTAGTCCACACCAGGGAGGAGGTGACTCGTGGGAGCCTACTAGTGCTAGGAGTGGACGAGGAATCTCACGAACACCTCAAAATCAGGAGCAACAGGGCGTACCTTGGAACCCGAGAAGTCATCTTCCGGGACTAATCCCTAATAGAACAATACATATATTATACGTATATTAGATGGACATTTAGCTGTTATTTAGCTCTTATATGTATAATATACGTATATATATGTATATTATACGTATAAGATATGTATGTTCTATCGGGGAATGTGGGGTTAGTTTTTGAAATTTTATTTTATTAACTTGCTAGGATAAGGCAATCCCCTACAGTATGCATGGCTAGGTAAGGTCGTAGTACTGGTGCAAGAGCCATGGTGGTACAAGGGCAGCATTAGGGGCTTGACTGCCGCAGGTAAGTTATTTACATGTGAACAGGTGGGGCGGCAAAGAGCCTGTATCATTACAAGAAACTTTGGCGCAACTTTAGTTCAGGAGTTATCCACGGGAGACCTAACGGCAGTTACTGTCGAGTTGAAGGAAGTAAAGAAAATAGTGAGGTACTGTCGAACAGAGTCCGCTGACCTCCTCCTCGACTGTGATGCAAATGCTCACAGTATCAGAGGAGAGACGCTTCTCGATTACATCCGATATAAGGTGGAAGAAAAATCCCAGAAGAACGAAGTGGGACGGTTTCCGGAATGAACTCAAGACCAAATATCAGGGATTTAAGGGTAGATATGGCACCGTTGAAGACCTTGGAAACACTGAGAGGGTGACCCAAGTAGTCAGCATCGGGACGTATGAGAAAAATAGTCCCTTGGTTAAGGTGATAGCGTGATACGGCGTCGCCAAATGTACAAGAGAACTGGAGGCATGCAAGAGAGAGACTAGGAGGCTTTTTAACAGACTCAGAAAAGCTGGGGGCCGAAACTGGGAGGCTTACAGCGAAAGCTGCAAGAAATATAGAAACCTTCTCAGAGTCTCAAAGGAAGGGATGGACTACCCTGTGTTCTGAAACAGAAACCATATCAAACACAGTAAAGATCCTGTCCAAATCGATGGACAGATGCTTGAAGTTCCTGAAAACGGAAGAGGGCACCTTTACTAGGAAACCCAAGAAAACGCTGAAACTGTTAATGGAGAAAAATTTTTCGGATATCATCTTCGAGGATAGAGAGTCTATAGCTGACTAATTCGGGTGCATTTTATATAATAAGACAGCTTTTTTTTTCTTCTCCAAAGGAATAAAATTGTTCATTAATTTTAATTTTGTAGGGGATACTACATAATCAGAATCACTGTCATTATAAGTCGAACTATTACTTGTTTGACTTGGTGAACTGAATTGGTGAGCAAAGACCGCGACCGACAAACAGACAGACAAACGGATAGACAGAAATCAGGTCGGTGATTTGATCAGGAAAAACTAAAAAGAGAGAGTTAAACTGCAATTGCGCTGCAGTATTTAAGGGTGAGGAAAATGGGAGGTCCTCAGGGATTAAACTGCAGTTTTCCGTCGAGATCCACAGTTCAAGGCCCTGATTCGCTCAAAGGAGGTTTTGCTCGGTGCGGGGCGTTCCGTTTCTTGCGCCCGTAAGGCCCTCAGTGCATCAGAATTTACATTAACTAAATTTTTCACTGCACACCTGAGTAAACATCCCCTGTAATCCCTAAGATAAGATTTTCTGCACGTTTCTTATTTATGACTGGGGAAAACCAGATTACTTTTATCCTGTTATATCATACAAAATAGTTTTAACCGAAAATTTTATCTTTGCACCCATCTTCCTTTTTTTTAACTATTGTAAATTTTTTTCTGACGTGATGCATATTTCTTGCATCCTGTAACAAAGTAATTGTTTGTCTGTAGGATATAATTCCTCCATATTTCTCAATACTTTTTTAACTACACTGAGAAAAATAGATTGCTATGGTTGCAATCTTGATAGTACTCGTAACAATCTTAGATGATAAAATATAGCAATCTGAGATTGCGAAAGAATTCGCAATACAGCTTGCTACGATAGCAATCCAGATTGCGAATATCTACGTCACGCGCATGCGCTAATAAGATGGCGCTCAGTTATTTACATCGAGGCATCGCAATCTAGATTGCGACTATCGCAATCTGGATTGCGACTATAGCAATCTGTTTTTCTCAATGTAATACTAACTAACATTAGCAAAAGTAATCATAAACATTATACACAATTTCTTTACAAAAAGAAACTAATATTGATTTTTATTTAACAAACAAAACAAACATAACAATCAGTCCATCTAATGGTATCTCTATGAACCATTTACTTAAAATAAATTGATACTTAATCATTTCTGTGTTTATATTTGGAAGTATTTTTAAAATTTTAACAAAATAATACATTTCGTATAAAGAGCGCTTGTTGAAGGTCAATAAAGTCGAGCGCCTGTGATGCTGTCGAATTTTTTGGTGCTCGTGTAGAGAACTTTTTAGCTCTCGGGTGTACTTTACGTCCCCAGGTTTAAAGATTTACTCATAAATTCGAACTACTTATACAAAAATATGTTTCTTAATTTTAACATAATTGCAAATAGATAAAAAATATTTTAAAGTTATGTATATATATGGCCATTATTTATAAGATGACGCTAATATATAAATTTTTAATCTTGTTTTTCTGAGTTTTGGGATTACTATAAGGATCTAAAGCAGCGCTAAAAACATACAAACAAAAAGTTTTTATTTCAAAATTCAACATTTTTTATGTAATGAAAATAATGATTTTTAAAAGGATTTTTACAAGAATAAATTAGTTTTTATCTGCAGCCAATTTTATATAATCTTAATACTTTTAATATATAAATTAAATATATATCTTATAATATATATCTTATAAATTTAATATATTTTTAAACATCGTCAAAATAGTCAAATAAATTGTCTGAATTAGTAAGCATTATACACAATAATAGATTTCAATATTTAAAAATCCAAAATATCAATAAATGCAAAAAATCGTCAATGTATCAGACACACAATGGAGAGAAATGAGTTAATGTTCTTTTCTCAGTCATTATGAAGTATTAGCAGGATAACCATGCAATTTTGGCAGGATTGAGTCTGCAATTATATTCCGCTAAAACAACAGGATAAACCCTACAGTTTTAGCAGGATCGAACAAGCATATTTGACAATCTCATTAGTTGCAGTTAAATGACACAGCAGATACAGCAGACAAACCCTGCAGAAACTGCATGCTGGTTTCTATAATTCTGTTGAATTCAAGATAAGCTATTTTTGCTAAGTGAGATTATGCAATAACGACTGGATTTTTTTCTCAGTGTAGGATTAAAAGTTCCTATTTCGTGTAGACCATATGAACATGTTACCTTTTGGATATTCGTTTGTATTTGAATCTGATAAATCAGATTCCTTGTGAGATTTGGAATCGGAAGATTTTGCCCTGTAAAATAAAAATATATTATATGCAGTATATTTCAAATAAAATATGGAAAAATATTGAATTTTGTATAAATTTTTAATTATTATATTAAAATTATGTAAGATATTTAAATGTTTAAATAAAATTATCAGTTGTTATCATGGTAACAGACAATCCCCCCCCCACCACAATGAAATTGTAAAGAGGAACTGCAAGTTTATGCAGACTCCCCTTTCCAAAAAATAAATGACACCATTTAAAAGGCATAATTTTAAAATCAAAAAATTGTTAAATTAAAAAATTAATTTAACTAAAAAATTAAATTTTGTACACAAATCTTGCCGGCCCGTTTTTATAAACCTTGTGGTTTTTACACGGAAGCAGGCACGTAGAATGTAATTTTACCCCCAGAGTATAGACATTCTTATGTAGTTTTACTGAATAAGAAAAAGATAACAAAAATCCCACGCCTGATACCGTGTTAATAAAACAGATTTGTATATATACCAGAAAATAATTATGTCGAAGACCTTAAAGATTTAATTATTTCAGTCATAAAAACGGGCCGTCAAGATTTGTGTACAAAATTTAATTTTTTAGTTAAATTAATCTTTTAATTTTACAATTTTTGCATTTTTAAATTATGCTTGCCTTTAAAATGGTATCATTTATTTTTTGGGAAAGGGGAGTCTGCATAAACTTACCGTTCCCCTTTACAATTTCATTGTTATGGGGGGGGGGGTAGAGAAACATTTCTGATTACTGTAATAGAGAGGCGGCGGTCTGCATAAACTTACCGTCGGAGACTACCGCCTCTCTTGACCAAATTAACCAATGTAATGATTGAACAAATGAAATTTGTTTTTATTATGTATTGACTGAAATTATGTAAATTGGACTGTTGTTTGTCTAAATAAATCAATAAATAACAAAAATGTACCTTTCACTTGACATATTTTTTCTGTTTTTGAGAATTTCTTTAATAAATCCAATTGTTGTATGAATTTCATTTGACTGAATGGTTGTATAATATTTATATTCCTAAGATAAGAATTAGGTTCCAATTAGTAAGAACTTAAGCAGACAAGATGTCCCAATTAGTACCAATTTATGTCTTAACGTATTTTTATTTATTAAATAATTTTCATTATCCTGCATAAGTATATAATAATTAAAATTGCTTGATTATGTGACTTGTACAGTAAACTTTAAATAATTATTTTTATTTTTCATTAAATAACGCCCGTTTTGTATATACCATTTACGCCTGATAATAGCGAACAAGGTAAGACGAATTTGTACATTCATTTACAATTGAAGGTCAGCAATAATGAGGTCTGCTTCCGATTCTCTATTTCTTTTTTTTTAAGTTTTCATTGTTGCACTTTTAGATTCTTTTCTTCTTCCTTTCTGAACTAAAAAAAATATGTAGTATTTGGAACTGAACTTCTCAGTTGCCGTTTACACAACTGTAATATGTAATTAACCCTCCAGTACTCGCGTTGTTTTTAGTATCTTTGTTTATCAACAAAAATGACACTCGAACTTCTTTCTCTTGTTAGCGCGTAGCTAACAACGCGAGTGCTGGAGGGTTAATATAACTGCCAATTAACCCTTTCACTGTCAATGTAACATATATGATACATTAAAATAAATTATAAATTTGTAAGATTTTAGGTTTTCATATCAAAATATGGTTTACTTCAAAATATTATATATAATATTAGATTCATATAAATATTTTTCATGTTTTCTTAGGTATAATTTCAAATAAATTTTTATATTTAATAAAAATTTTAGCAAAAAACAAAAAAAAAATGAAATTCATTTTTGTGCATGAAATATTTTCATTTGTGTAATAAGAGAATATGAGTTTTTTTGAGCTATTTTTTGTTTAATCAGTGTAATAATTATTCGAACTAATATATTTTAGTATTTAGTATTTAGTATAATATAAAGGAACGTTTAAATATTACACGTCTCATAATAATTAAACGTCCTTAAAACGAATATTATATACAGGTATCCCTCGTATAACACGGTACTTGTAGTACACGATTTCGCTCTAACACGAATTGAAAATTGAATTTTTCCATATTTTTACACGGTTCTTGTACAAAATGGTTTGTAAAACATCGATAACTTCTGTAATTATCGATAAGTTATCGATAATTTCGTCTATGGTTGGCAGCATGATTCACATTTATAGTGGTATCCCTGGATAAAGAAACTTTACGATTTTTGGAGAATCCTAACTGAAGTGTTATTGCGATAAATGTAAATATAAACAAGTTCATAGTTAATGATATAGGAAAGTTTACTTCGTGTCATTCTTATACCAATAAAAAAGAAATAAATAAGTTCCTGATTTGGCTTTCAAGAATAGTTATTTTCTGCCGAGGGCGCCACCGGTGCCCGAGGATTTAACATTGTTTTTCATACCTCGGGCGCGGGAAAAAGTAGAACTACTAGTCTGATAAATCCTTATATTTGCCCATCGCGGCAAGAAAAAAATCTTGCCGCGACATTCAAAAGAACGTCTTGATTTAATTACTGAAAAGTCTCTGACATACCTGATTTTAACACATTATCTGTACAAACGCATGAAAACGCAATCTATAGTCGTGTGAGTGATCACGTGACTGAGAGACAGCGCTATGCATGGCAACGCTACACTATCTCTTTTTCATGATCCGCCCATTGCGCGCTTGAAATCTGTACAGATAATGAGTTAATTAAGTAAGATTTGTAGATATAGTGATTCAAATATGTTATTAATTCCCGTACGAGTGTCTCCTTACGAAAGGGGTAAATAAATAGCTTTATTTTTATAAAAAGTGATTGTTCTTGAAGCTCATTATTGTATTGTAATTGTTGTAATACAATAATTTCAAATGGAGAATTATTTTTTGCATAATTTAATTATTATGAATACAACTGCGATGATAACGATGATAATAACTGCAGATGATATACTATAAAATATATTGTTCATGTGTCGCAACTGCTGGTATTCACTTAATATATCGAAAGTTTTCAATTCTTTCAACTTTTTATCGACATCCTTCAAATCTGTAATATCAGCATTTAATTGTTGATAATAATAAGAGGTTCTTTGCAGTATTTTTAATGAAATTTCTTTCCTGCGAGTGAAATTAATATGCATATTTTCCAAATGTTGCGATAAACTAAAAGTTATAATTGATTTTTCTGTTGACTGGTATGATCTTACATTTGTAATAAATGGTGTTCTGAAAATGAAGTTTTCTGCTTCTATTGTTGTTATCACCAAGGACAAATTGTCCTATTCCAGTAATATTAATAATACTTTTCGTTTCATTGAAATGCACAATTACTGTCGAATTTGTTGGACCCCCGCAGGGGGTCTGAGCGACACGTTACGCTAGCGATCGTCAGAGTCAAGGTAGGCTACTACACTCTGACGTCGATTGCGCAAGGAAATTCGCCAGGTTTCCTTGATGGCTTCAGATACGGGTTGTCTCTTAACACTGGATTGTCATGACCCGTAGGTAAAGACAATCGAGTGTACGCAACTCACACGTGAGGGGGGTGATGGCTACTATTTTTAGGTGCCTGAACTGGTGTTGATGCCAGCGCTGCACCGCTAAGTGTGCAGCCTCTCGTGACGGCTCGCTTTGGGTCCAGGTAGAGCCTACCTGCACCGTCGAGTCGTCACTGGCACAACCCTCTGTCCATATGGGGACATACTCACTTTTAATATTAACTGCGCTCCGTTGTAAAACTGATGGCACAGGGGGGGCACTTGCTTCTCACAACGATATTGTTCGGTTCGCGGCCGAATGCGCGAAACACGAAGTCGTCAATGAAAAAACTCGCCAACCGAACAGCTCAGCTCCTCTCAGTGACCGCTTTGGAAAAGCTGAGGGCCACAAAGAAAGAACTTTAGGAGTCGTCCGGGGACGCGCTTCCCAGTGAATTTGGCGAACCGAGCAATGGTTAGCTTCACTGGTTGACTGTTTTTACTCTCTGATTTTCGGGCGAAAAGCTCGGGTTTATATACTAATTTCCCCACGAGAGGAACCCCTTCTCTAGCGCTTCTATGACTAATTCTGGTCCAAAACCATGATTTGCAGATTAAACCATGAAGACGATATTTGCGGGATTTGTAAAATATGAAAAAATGTGCAGAATCGAATTCTCTATAAGTACGAATTCGATTCGCACTTCTAGCTCTTCTGGAACCAAAGTTATGGCGATTTTTTGCAATAGTGTAAGATTCGCGAATATCAAATCAGCAAAAATCATTGAGTCTGTTAAAAAAAGATCTCACAAATGTTCTTGACGAATCTTTGTACCATTTTTGTTTCAAAAGACGTTCGCAAATCGTTTTTGCAGAATATCTTTGTGAATTTGCATTTTAGGAATTAGCAATTTCTTCAGTAGTTAGAAATTGCTAAAATGAAATGTTTTGGCTAATGAATTTTATTATAAATACTTTTGCTTCTTTGTAAATGAAAAATAATTGATTTGCAACTGCAAATTGCGAATTTTGCCAAATTTCTTTACATAGTAATTTAGCCAGTAATCTAAGGTTTAGAATTATTTAATTCAAGTATTTTTAATTAAATAATTTCCTATAAATATGAATGATTATGTTTCTCATTATAAAAAAACGCGAAAGTTAATTTCCTTTATTACGTAAAAAGTTTATGATATATCTTGCTCAAATTTGGCACAACTGTGAGTAATCTCCTATAGATCTTATAGCAAATTTTTCAACTTGCTAATATTATTATTTAAAAAGTTATAAACAAATAACCTCACAACTTTGGTTTAATGTAAGTTAGGAACTTGAGATTTCTTTCATGACATAATTTGCATTTTGTGATCATTATGGGAAGGTTTCCTATTTGCCAAAATTACTGCTTTTTGAAATTCTATTGTTACGTTTTTTATGCATTGGTTTTCCTATGCCTAAAAAACGTGGATAGTTTTGATCGGGACGACAGGGGGGAAACATTCCGATCTAGTGCGTCTTTTCCAGCAGTTTTCTATCGCCTTGGTCGTCCCTTATTTGGTTCGGCCAAAAGTCTTCTACTTTTAATTTCTCTGTGAATAACAACTATTTTTTAACGATAATAATCCTTTAGTCATTGACAAAGATTTACTGCTGAAAAATGCGTCACTCGCATCGCTCGCTAATCTCTACGGTGTTTCCGACTTAATTTCCCGGAAACACTGCTTTTCTCAAGGACCCGTAATCCGCAATCTTTACGCAATCTTTTCTTCCATTTCCATCTTACTCATGTTTTAATTTCATTAAAAACAGTACTCATTGTTGAGTGTTAAAATAGTTTTAGTAATTATTTGTTAAACACAACTTTTGTCTTTGCTCGAAAATTGCGAATTTCGGCTTTTCTTTTCGACCTAACTTTTATCATTGGTATGGTAATTAGTTAGACTGCGACCTAGATCCGCAGTCGATAACTTGATTTTCTAAAGATCGGGAAACACTTTTCCTCGATAAAAAGGGTTTCTCTTTTGGGCGCTTGGCGCATCAACATTCAAAAGGGGTCGTCACGATATGACGCATATCGTAACACCTACCCTTTTAAAGTCGATTGTTTGGGTGAAACCGAAAACAATCGGCTACCTACTTTTCCCACAAGCTTTTCCCCAACATGTGTTGTATACCTGATGTTTGCTACGCGACGCTTGCAGTGGACGCATATACAATTTTACGTTTTTTCGGAATTCTTGACTTATTCTAATTTTACGTACTAAAAGATATAATCGCTGATCGAATTCTAACATTTATTCTTTATAGAAAAGAAAAAATTTTCCCGATATACGGCTATCGGAACGGCG
>JABFQA010001397.1:0-13926 GCA_022817065.1 Probaryconus sp. ZL-2020 | reverse complement strand
TAATTTAAATAACAATCAATGGAGAGCAATACATCTCATAGTTTGAAAAACTTTTGATAGAATTTAAATTCGAATACAATTTCATTTTAATCTAAAATCATATAACGGTGATTTACTAATTCAATACATTTGATTTCTGATTAATTTCTTATCATTTTATTCGGTAGATTTTGAAAATATTAATAGGAAACATTGAAGGAAAGAAAACTTTCTCCAACTATAATCAATTAAAATGATATACAATTTTTGAATTTAACTTCGAATTTTCAAAACTTCTTTCTTTCAAATTGCCTAATTAAATCTTAATCACTTGTTAAACATGTTATTACCGAATGAAGCTGAGAACACAATGCATAATTAAATTTAATTAAAAGAGGCGGATTCTTCAACAACGTTAAATAACTCTGTAATTAACGTGCCACAATGTATATTGTAAAGTAAATCAAGTTTAATGTAATATTAACTTGGAATTAATTGTGTTAACTAAATAACTCATTGACTGTGACTTTTTGCAGGGAACGCGCGAGGAGCCAGTTGTGCTCACAAGTGCTGAGACGCCGTCCGGTCAGCTTGAGTCGCGGACTCTTCGATTGGTAGATGGGCCAAGTCCTTTGGAGGGACGATTACAATTATTCCACAATGACGAATGGCGATCAGTTTGCACGAATTCAAGAAAGTGAGTTTTTGCAAATCATTTACATATTTGCAAATTGTTCATGATATAGAAATAAATAAATTTTGTTAAAATGATTTATGATTTTAGTTGGACTCGTGCAGATTTAGAAACAGCTTGTCGCGAACTAGGTATGCAAGGAGGTAAATGGTGGAATTGGATGGACAGACAATGGCCAGCCAAACCTCGACTACTTTACGACCAACCCAAATGCAGAGGCACCGAATCTACCTTGCAAAACTGTGATAATTGGCCTAGGCGAGAGCTTGGTTCTGGTGTTTGTGGTACGTTCTTTAAAGAATTTTTTACATAACTCTTCTTCAATTTTTTTTTTACATTCTCAAAACTTATAATTAATCTCAATTCTTTATAGTAATTAAATGTATAACAAAAAATTATCCAATATAATCTAATGTTGTTTGATTTATACTTTGATTCATAATTATGTTATTTTTATACAGATTACCATCCGGACCTTGGAATTTCTTGCTCACCTTACCACGATGGTGCTACTCAAGCAATTAAACATTGGCGAGGCGTCAGGTTCGAAAACGCAGTATACGACAGTATTCTGATCCAGGAGAACACTTTCTATGTCTCTCGTTCCAAATCGTTACTGAGACATATCACCATTCAGTAAGTACTTGTTTTTAAGGAACTTCTTAAATTGAATTTAAATAAAAAAAATTATGAATTTTTTAATAGCGACATAGCAACGTGTTATATGTAAACTTGGTTTTTGTTTCAGTAACGCCGGAACGGGAAGAGATTTCAGCGTCACCGCTGCATTGTACACGGAAGGTGTTCCCCCGCGATTAGAATCAATCACCGTCATCAATTCGGCTTTCACCGGCATAAATATAACGAAGCCTGATGCACCTATCGCCATCGCAAATTGCACCGTAAAGAAAAACAAAGGTTCGTTATTTTTAGAACTGAATTATGCTTCAATGTACTCATTATTTCTAACAGGTTCATGCCACATTACCAGTCGTTATGAATTATGTACAAAAAAAAAAATTGTTTTTCTTACCTGCGCATACACATTGTTAAATATATAATTAACGTTGCCAATCATACAATATAAATGGTAGATGGAACAATGTCAATTGTAAAAATTCAACAATTGAAGTGGTTTAAATTAAAAAAAAAAAAAAAATTTTATATTTTGCAGGATACGGTATTTATGTAAATAGCACTACTGGTTTGGTACACATCGACAACTGTGAAGTGGAAGAAAATGGTGCTGATGGTATCAAATATGTACACCATGACGAAGAACCCGACGAAAGGCTCGACCGGCGGAATGTCTTTGACTTGTGCACACTGCCGCGTACAGAAAGTCGCACATTCCCTCTCACTATTTCTATGGAACAAGGGAGTTATTCCCCGAACAAGAACGAATGCCAACAGGTGGGATTAAGCTTTAGTTGGGAGCTTTATTTTATGATATCAAATTAGAACAATATTGTAACAGAATGTTATCCTTAACAGAAAATATCTGCAAAACATGGACACGTATTAACGATGCAGTTTCTACATATGAAAACGACTCACAACGATTCCGCAGTAATACAGCTGCACGATGGGGTTGGTTCCAGTGATAAATTACTCGCTACAATTAGAATTAGAAATGATTCTTTACCACAGAGCGTTACCACAACGCGAACCAATCTGTACATCACGTTTTCTGCGGAACCATATACATCCACGCTCGTTTATGCGCGAATAATTTCTGGATATAGTAAGAATACTTTATTTTTAAATAAATCAAAAATTCATTCTGTAAATTAAATCTCTGAAATATGAAATGAAAATTATAAAAAAAAAAAAAGAATAATACAATTCTGTTGTTAAATTTCAGCAAAATATGTTGACCTCAACATAACCGGAAGTGCGATATCCAACAATAATGGACGTGGAATTGCTGCTGAAAAATTACGTTCTGGGCTGTACATTCAGGATACAGCGGTTACCAATAACAATCACGTCGCTGGCGTTCACGTTTTAGGCGGAGCCATGGACGTGAACATCACTGGAAGTCGTATATCTTTTAATAACGGAGACGGTGTGAATATCACCGTCACAGGAGGCAACCGAAATATTTCTAGAAGTACTATATCTTCTAATCGTGGCTATGGTTTGGCTGTATGGCTTAACGACAGTTTAAGCACGCAATACCTCCATTTCAATCAAACCACCGCTGTCGAATATTCGGAAATCTTTCAGAATTTAGACATTGGCGTGTTGGTAAGTTTTCATTTTTCTTCAATGTTTGATAATTAAAATAACTAATTTCTAATAACTGTATGTACAAGTAAATTGAATTTGAATTAATTTACAGGTAGGCAATTCAACCGGAAATTCCTACGTAAACATAACAGGAAATTGGTTTAACAACAGCAAAGAAGCCGCGATTCAAGTGGAGTCCAGTTGGAGACTGAACCAAGGAATCATGCGGCTTCAAATTGGTCACAATAGTTTTATCAGTAATGATAAGTTAGGAATAAAATTGAGTCCAGCTTTGAATATGGACGCAAACATTGAATATAATCTATTCAGGCAGCATAATTTTGGGGGTATTTTGATCAGAAATACATTGAATGAAGAATTCAACATTCTTCCAGTGAACATATTAATTCAACACAATCGATTCAGTGAGAATCGAGGAGCGTATGTAGTTAGCATTGGATTGTCACCTTACAGTGACGTCCAGTACCTTCTGTTCACCAGGAATTTCTTACGAGACAATCGTGTACGAGAACCTTTTGATAACAGCGATGTTCAAGGTTCAAGACTGGTACCAAGATCACGGGTGTCTGCTGTCTTGGTAGTGTCATCCAGTAACGTTCACGTCTTTAGAAATATCCTTCATAATATTGATTCAAAATATGAGATTGGATCTCATTTAGAGGACCAGAGTAAAATCATTAACTGTACTTTCAATTGGTTAGGATCTCATGAAGAGGCAATTATTTTTGAAAAACTCTTTCACAGGTACATTTATAGATAATTATTTGAAAATAAAAATATTACTGATTAATAATTTTAAGTACTAAAGTGGTTCTTTTTAATTGTTTTCAGAAAAGACCGTTACAATCTCGCCAAAATAGAATACCTTCCATATTTGTTACATAGTTCTAATCCTGGTGCAAACACGATTATTTCTAATCCAACATTTGTACCACCATTTTTGGTTGGTGGCAATGTGGTCGGCGGAGAGGTTGACGGGTACGAAGAATTAAAACCTGGAGAATATATTGTAAAACGCGATATAAACATAAGACCTGGTGGAAAATTGACGCTACAGTCTGGTGTCAGGCTCTTTTTCCCACCAGCTGTGGGAATGATGGTTGCTGGAAAACTAGATGCCAAGGGCAACGGGCCAAGTAAAATTCTGTTAACTTTAAAAGAAGAAATTGTCATGGAAGTTACGAACGAGACTTTGGAAGAAACCGCATCGGTTATTTCACAAGTTCCGGTCAGACTTCTAGGAGGAAAGACTGGTAACGAAGGCAGGTTACAGGTATATTATTTGAAAAATTGCTTATTTCTTATTCTAAATTTAATTTATCTTTATCACCCTTATATAAATAAAAAAATGAGTATTATCTTTTATAGGTTCGAATAAATGAACAATGGGGCACAGTTTGTAATTATGGTTGGACAATTCTAAATGCTGCCTTAGTATGTCATCAATTGGGACTGACTCTGAACCCGGACAATTGGTTTATGGAGAGATCTCAAATTTCTGACGCTGGTACAAACGAGAATATCATTCTTAGCAATGTGCAATGTACTGAGGAAGATTACGACATTACTCAGTGTAAGGCAGAAAGACAGGGTGCCTTTGAAAATTCGTGTACGCATGACAATGATGTTGGCGTTCGGTGTTCCGACGCAGCATGGGCTGGGGTCAGATTGGGCCCATTGTCAGAAAGGGCAGACTTACAATACGTCACAATTGAAAAAGCTGGTTTACTGGATTATACGACTAATTCTTTTAAACCTGCTTTGCAAATCGACTTTGCTCGAGCGAACCTTGAGAGCGTTAAAGTCACTGATAATTTACAAGATGGTTTAGGAATTTTATATTCCGATATTTATACGTCAGATCAGAACACAGTAAGAAATTGTGATTTCTCTAATAATTTGGGAAGTGGCATCAGTTTTAAGCAACTGGGATTAAGAGTTTGGAATTCAAGAATCGAAAACAATCAATTAGCCGGAATTAGGCACAATCCAGCACTTTCTGCAGTGCAGCAAAGAGAATTTGCTGGTTGGTTCGAACGTTTACCTGATCGAACTGCAGATGCTGATTATAATCCAGTGTTACTTCCAGAAAATGCAAAAAATATTGTATTAGGAGACAGGGAAACTAAATACCTTGTAACTTCCAAATACATTGGTCAACCGAAAGATATTAGTATATCCATTAGTGTAAGTGAAAATAATTTCACTAAAATTCTATTCATTATTTTATTAAAATATCAGTGGTATTTTAAACATTTTTTATTTACAGTGCACTCCTGGGTATGTCATTGGAATTCAGTTACTAAATCCTATTCATAATCGAAGTACAGAACAAATGATATTGCATTATTCTAATATTCCTGATGGTTACTGGGACGTTAAAAGAGACTTAACTGTATTTCCAGTAGCTTCTACATCATTCAATATTACTTTAAACTATCGCAGTGGGAACAATGCGCTTGGTGGAACTGTTATGGTTTTGACATCTCTACATACTCCGGTAAAATATAATTACATCTTCAGATTCAATTAATATAATTTTAATGACGAGGTAAATTTCATTCAACAACTAATATTATTTTTTATTACAGAGATCAAGAAACAGAATTAACAGAGGTCCATCTCTGCGAATTTATGAAACTAAAATTCGAAAAAACTACTATGGAATTTTAGCTTCGTATTACAATCGTTATTTAAATGAATTAGGAGATCATTTTCTACGCAAAGCTAACGAATCTATCCAAATTATTGGTTGTGACTTATCCCATAACATAGGGGAAGCCATTTACGTTCATTCACCTTATTGGAATGTCTTCCAATCAAACATTTCTGAAATAACAATTCACGTGAATAAAACTTTGATTATTGATAATGGAAAAGGAATTTCCCAATTCAGTCGTGACATGCGACAATCTAACAATTTGTTTCATTGGGTATTGCAAGATAACACCATTGAGAGAAATCAGGATGGTGGGTTCGAAGTTGCATTGCCATACGTTTGGCAGTACAACGAAAACTTTACACATTCGATTTATCTCGACAATAATACTTGGCAAAGTAACATACAATTTGGATTTATAATTGACGGTCATTTTGCTCAATTTAACATGACCAAGAACCGTTTTGACAGTAATCGTTGTAAGACAGGACTAATATCCATTCGAGGCATGGAAAAGAAGATGGAAATTATAAATAATAGAATTGAAGAAAATACCGGTACTTACATGGTAGAATTTAGGGCTGACAGTCAATCTGAGATTTTGGGAACAGTAAATGCTAGATTTTGGTACAACGAAATACGTCGTAACAACGACGGCCTCATGAACAGAAACTTCCTCCAAATGCATAACTCGCCCACATACGTTGTTGGTTTTCACGGGATTCAAAAAGTGCGAGTGAATAAAAATTTGTTTGAATTGAACTCTTTAGATTACGAGCTACTTACTGGGATCAAAACTGCGAAAATAAATAACGTGGTCGACGTTACAGAAAATTGGTGGGGAACTTCACTAGCTGCCGACATTAAGTGAGTAACATCAAATGGCAAATCCTTCTCGTATTTCTTTGAAATCGAATGATTTTCAATTTTACTGATTTCTTTCTTTTCAGAAAAAAGATTTTTGATTTCGATGATTGGAATGATCACGCTATAGCAATGTACCGACCGTATTTGACTAGTGATTCTATTTTGAATTCGTCCATTTCTACATCATTCGAAACTGAAGATTCACAATTAGATTTAGAAAATCTCGGTGGTCGTATTACCAATAATTCATGGTTGTATTCAAGGTCACGGCCTTACATTGTAAGATCAGATATAACGATCATGCCAGATACTACTCTGCATATTTATCCAGACGTAGTCATGGAATTTGCTCCAAATGTCGGAATTTTGGTATTAGGAACCTTGCAAGCTGTTGGCGTCTACGGTCATGAAATTATTATGCGACCGCTTAGTCCAAGTCGACGCGAAACGCCAAAATCAGCTCCCAAAGTCAGGTCTTTGGATTATGACAATATGGAAACAATACGTCTTTGTAAAGAAGGGAATTGTACTGTGTCATCTAATGAAGGTGAAATAAAGTTTTTAAGCGGATTTATTATTGCAATTGGAATACTCTTGTACCTCCATTTAAAATCTAATAATTTCTTATAGGTTTCATCGAATTTTTTAATCGTACAACCTTGCAATGGATTCCTTTATGCGATTCAAGATTCACTGAAAGAAACGCACAAGTAGCTTGTCGGCAGCTCGGCTACGATCCATTAAATATTTATGTATCTAGAGATAGAAGATATGAGCTCCATCCAGGTTCTTTGTCGCGAATTTGGTCTTGGCCAGAACCTTTACAGGTAAAATAACTTTTATATTAATACAAAAAAAAAAAAATCAATCTAAAAATCTATCTTTATAATAAGAATAAAAAATATATCTTAAACAAATCTGTATTTTTCAGTGTACTGGAAAGGAAGGTCGTTTAGAAGACTGTCAAATAAGGTTGAATGGTCAGTTATATGGTCAAAAACACGATTGCTCGTGGGATGGAAAATTCGTTTTCATCCATTGTGGTCAGCGAAATTTGGACCCCTTAGAAGATTATTGGGGTGGAATTCGTATAGCCAATAGTGAATTCGAGCACCATTTATATGAATATCGAATTCATGACGTTCATACACACGAGACATTACACAGAGTAGAATCTGTTTTAAAATATATTAATATTACTGGTGCTGGTATTTTGCATAACGAAAAATCCCCTGCTGTTCAAAGCATTATGAAATCGCCTGTGATACAACACGTCAGTATTCAAAACACTGCCTATCATGGCATCAGCATTATTTCACCTACAAACACGGTAATTGTCACTATTTTTTTTTTCATATTTATAAGTTTTTGAAAATATTCAGTTAAACTTAATTTTCATTTTATTTTATAGATGGAACTATTATTTAATGATATAAGAAATATTCTTGGAAGCGGCGTGAGCTTTCTATCTATAACGGGAGAAGGACGTGAAGCCGATGAAAGTTCTTTTACTCCGATGAAGGAGCTTTTTATTCCTTATCATTTGTTCAGCATGATAGATATCTGTGATACTACTAAAGAAATCGTCGTTGAAGAACGAGTTCTTTTGTACTACAAATACGACAACAATCCTGTTAATTGCGTAAAGATTTTCCGGAGTGCTTATAGAGCCAAACCATTTGGCTTCAGGTCAGTTGACATTCTTAATTTTTTTTAATATCAACTACATCTGTTTCATTTTGTATGATTTTATTAAAATATGCTTTTGTTCTTTTTCCAGATTACTTCAATTTAACTTATTTAACTCAACTGGAAAACTTGGGCGCGCAGACAGCATCACTTTATACGACGGAGATATTTACAATGTAACGTCCAGAAGAATTGGAGAATTGGAGGTCGATAGTCCATATGAAAAGAAACTGTTTAAGACATTTGAACCCAGTCTAAGTGTCCGATTGTTTGCAAACGGAGCTAGCAACACTCATGGTTTCATAGCAGAAATCGTAACGCTGCCTATATCAGCAATTGGTTTCAGTATGTTTCATTTTATTTAATTTATTGATGTTCTTGAATTGAATAATCATTCCTTGATAATACAATTGTAACAATGATAAAATTCGTATTTTATTACAGATCGAGATGTAAGGCACAATATTTCGTATACCACTTTCTCAAAATGTCAAGAAGGAGCCATCAAATACGCTAGTGCAGGAGAAGTCAATGCCATAATAACTCTCGAACGAAACAGAATAATGAATAACTGCGAAAAATTATACGGCAACTTTTCAACTTGCAGATCCAGTATTCAATTAGATGTGCAAAATACACAGTCTCTTTACTTTAGGGTGAGTCAGTTCTTTTTTTTTTTTTGTAGTTTTTGACTCTTGGAATATAAATCTATTTAATCTTTGTATAACATACCAAAATTATTTTATTTTATCATTAATTAAATATTTCACAGAACAACCTGGTGCAAGGAAATGAAGGTGGCCTTTCAATAAGAGCCGATTCTAGAGGTTCAGCAACCTCATTAAAAGGATGGGTTCATAATAATCTTTTCACCGATAATTACAATAAGCCTGTATTGTGAGTATACCTAAATTCTACTTATGAAATCTCTCTCTTTACTAAAGTGATAAAGAGATGAATTAAAATTTTAAACCATTTTTATTTGTATTTGCAGATATATAGAAGGACGACAAAGTAGTCCTTATCAAGAAGTAACAATCTTTCGAAATTACTTCACGAAAAACAATGCTTCATTTGATACCAATATCATTTTGAAGCAAGTTGTCAGTAATATGACGCTGAATTATTTACATGCAAATATTGGGAAACATCTCCTAGAAATTTTAGGCTTCGAACGTGTACGATTACCAATTTACCAAAGTACATCTCATAATGGATTTTACAAGTAAGATATTTCAAATAATAATTAATTATGGAATTAAGATTTATTACATTAAATAAATTATTAGAAAAATGATATAGATGGAAGATTAAAAATGACATTTTTTACAGTAATTATGCAGTAAATCGTGACGGACGAAGCACAATAGTAGCCGGAACTCCAGGCCAGCAATATGTAGACAATGTCTTTTTCAATCCTGATAACGATTATGAGATGCTTACCATCAATAGATCTCTGTGAGTATTATATTTTACATTACATACATAATTTCATAGTCAAAATAAGTATTTGTATTGATTATTGTAGAACAGCATGAGATTTATTGATTGATATCAATGGGTGTAAAAAGTATTACTTAAAATGTTTTTAATTTATTTGCAATAGAAAAATATTTGATGAATAGATTTTTTGTAATTCAAACGTTATGAAGTAATATTAAGAGGATTACAAATTTATTCCAGAAGACATAAAATGAGAGTATTATGAATACTTAATAAGTGTCAGTATCCTGTTGGGATACTAATAAGAATTTGTTGCATGAAAGAATTGAGAGAATTATATTGTATGACGTCAAGAGTGTAATTATTTTATGATGCATGATAACAAACATGCAACTTATATATTATTTTCATAGAAAGACTTTTTGAGAATGGATATTTCTGCTTATAATTATCTGATTATTTCGTTTGCACGTAATAGGAATGGTCGTATTGATATTATCTATTGAAATATTTTTTATCGAAGTACAAACATACATATTATTTGTAGAAAGTAATAAAATCGAAGTATCACTTAAATTGTTTATAATACCATATATATAGTAAAAAAAAATCATATTGAATTTTTTCATATGATTTATACACTTCTTTTTTCCTTTCATATATCTGGTTTGCATGTACGTTACTGTTCGAAAATTCAGCGTTATCATGAATTGGCAATATAAGTAAGTAGTACACGAGTACAGTACTTTTTCACGTTCGTGTGCTTTGTCTATCCTGTGTGCTTTTAACGTGGTGGTGGTAAGAGTGTGTAGATGTAGAAAATATTGCATTTACATAAATTAATTATCCATAATAATGTAACTATAATATTTTTTTATTATTAATTAAAATTCAGTTGTTAAAACATGATTTCCCATTGAATCATTTTCTTATTTTGTTGTATCAACTTTATTTATAACCATCTTTGTGAATTGACTTAATAATAAAAGTTTGTATTAATTTAGAAATTGAATTTAAATATTATCTTTATAGTCATCTGGATATTATGAGATCACATATAGATGCAAGACACAACTGGTGGGGTTACAACGAATCTTTAGCAGTGAGCGGTAGAATCCGAGATTACGAAGATTCTCCAGAACTACTGCAAGTGGATTATAGGCCTTACCATATGAACAACGAATCTGTACTCAATGGAAAATGTCCACCTGCTTGGGATCTTGTAGGTGACACCTGCTACATTTTCATTGGAGCCCCAATGGACTTTTTCAGTGCTAGAGAATTTTGCAGGGTATGGAATTATTTAAGTTACTTAAATCCAAATAACAGGAGTTAGAGTAAATTAACTGATACGTTTTATTAATTGTAATATTTGTCATTGCAGACGGCTAATGCTTCTATGCCTTTTATTATGGGCGATTATTTAGAACTATGGAAATTCTTGCGAAAGCAACAACAGGAATTTCATTATTCAGATAGAGTATGGATTCAACAATTGGAGCGAATTAACCAGTGTACAATGTTCACTTTTCAGAACATTGAGGTAGACCATTGTGCTCAACCAAATCCATTTATTTGTGAAATTGGTTTGTATTTGTTGACTCTTTATTATTTAACAAATTGAGATTTATAAAAAATCACATTTTATATAATAATTTGTGTTACATCATTGTTTATAGATCCGCGAGTGAGTATAGATCCACTTTCTTGGAGGAAAGATGTGGTTGCAGTTGGGGTATTAGGTGCAATAGGAGTAGCTCTCGCTTTGCTCGCAGCGGCTATAGGCTGCTGGGTGTCAAAATCTAAAAAACGAAGAGTCGAAAGACTCGAGAGACGAAATTCTATTCGTCAATCTTTACACTCTTTACGTTCAGTGGGCTCAACATCTGGTTTTACTGAATTAGCTTACCGGAGAAGGCCTTTAGCTGTAAGTATAGTTTTACAATGCAAACATTACATAACGTTATTTGTGATTCCTGAAATTTACATTTGTTCACATTATTTAAAATAAGTCTAAAACATATTCCATATTTAATTACATTAACCATTTTTTGATATTAACAAATTTTAAATCAAAATACATTCATCCTGCAATCAAAATTAACAATCATTTGTCCGTTTTATCTAAAGCAGCAAGAGCAGAAGAAAAGGGTACTTCTGGTCCCTCCAATGCAGGTCAGAATTGAACTTCAAGCAGAAGTGAATCATTCATATTTATCTGTTTGTGTTCGTTTTTCATGTTATGTTAAATATCCTTTTAAATTATTGCTTTCTGTGACCAGTACTTTGTAAGCATTCCCTTGAAAACCCCACATTCTTATCAGTGTTGTGTAGAAATCTTTTGCCATTTCAACTGAATCCAATCATTTTTGACCTCTCTCTTTTTTCATTTCAGTCCAAGCAGTCGAACGACACATTAAACTCTCGCTCTTTGGATTACAAGAAGATGTCCTTAAACGGCGGTAGTATGGACTCCATGGATAAGTCTCAGCTGAACTCATCCATGGAGGACAACCGCAGTTACGACGTTTACGAGGCACATAATCCGCATTACTCTCCCAGCAGTAGTGAGTTTAAGGGAGTGGCGCATAAATTCCAGCTGACTAACAATGATAACCCAATGTTCGACTTGGCCTATCGCAATGAAGGCTTCCGGAATCATTCAACCTTCACTTCCAGAAACAACAGTACTTGGGCATCCGAAGCTAACAGCGAAGTTGCTCCAGATGAAAATCCACGTCTGAATATTGTTGAAGATCACGCCTACATCAACAGCGGATCCACTTTACCATTAAGTACCAATATGGGTATGACTGATTCTATCATCGAATTGAAGAGGGAAACGGAAACCACTCCTGTTTACCATCCAATGGAATATGCAAACAATTATGTTGAAAGTCCTCAAACACCAGCTTCAGAGCCAGTGCCTGGATATTTTAGTCCACCGCTTCAGCAAACGTACACTTACGAAGAAAGACCTAGAAGCGAGACTCTGTTGGAAACAAATCTGGACGAGGAAAAACCTCTCCGGTCTAAAAGCGAGGTTCTCTTAGAGACGAATTTTGATTCATATCTTCCACCAGAGCCAACGGAATTAACTCAACTTTCAACAGCTGGTAGAAGTAAAAGTCAACCATTGGAAACTGCGATGTAGGCTACATTGATCTGAAAGGATTCGCGTGTATAGTAAAAAGATCCTTGATGATTTGGCTCTAAAAACTCTAACTTTAGATCAAAGTTTGTATTAAAAACCCATCGTCTTTCTCGTACTATATTTTATCCGTCCAGCCGTTAGTTAAGGCAAATATCCAGATCTTAACCCTTAGATTATTTTATAAACTGTTTTAATGGTTTATAGAGAATGAACATATCAGAGCTTCATAGCATTTTTTCAAATCCAGATCTTCAATGCTCTTAATATATATAACAGTTAAGCATGAAATCTGCTCGAAAGATTAATCGTTGGAATTTAAAATTTACTCAAGACCGCTTTTTGAACAAGTTCTATTCAACTCAAACTTAGTTTATAGGTATTTATTAAGTAGGTCTTAAAGTAAATTTTGTAAAAAAAAAAGACTTTAATTTACATTTAATTCAGCGTTCACCTTCTCTGAGGTGATTCTATTCGAAACCTTGTGAGGGTTCGATTTGTGCTTCTTTTTCATATAACATCGAGTCTCTTTGGGAAGAATGCTTGGTTTACTGGAAAATTTACCAGTGCCAGTGTTTGGGAATATCTGAAGAGACCTTTTTTGTTGACAGACTCGAGGGAGGGCGCTTTTTTGTGCTTTATTAAGAGTTACCTCCCCCGAAGAGTTGCCAATATGCCCCTCGATGATTTGCAATGACTATATGTTTTTTGCAATCATTCAGAGCTTTTTGTTTTTTTAAATTTTTTGGCTACTTTTATGCCACTTGCTACGATGATCTCATTAATTGCGTATCTCGCAAATGAACTGGATCACTTTTCAATCGCGAAAAATCGACACATAGATGGAACGATATTTCTAAACATTTTGCTATCATTTTTTTGCTATCGCACATTATCTTATCGCTTTATCAATTTGTTGTCGATTTTTCTCCACGATTTTTTTACCTTTTTTTTTGCAGGATTATTGATTTACGGCATGTATATGTGTTTAATATTTTATAGGAGCTACCGTTTATAGTTTCCTCTGCAGAAAACATTTTTAGCCACATCTTTGCCATAAATGTTCACATTATATTTTTGAATCGCTATTTTGCGACAAAACATATGGCAAGAAATTTGTTTCTGTTGGGATTAGATTTAAATAAATATTTATATATATATAATTAATAATTAATATAATTGATCAAATGG
>JABFQA010001396.1:0-13927 GCA_022817065.1 Probaryconus sp. ZL-2020 | reverse complement strand
ATCGCCAAATCACTGGCAATCATAAAATCTATGCGACCCCTATTGCGTAAAAAATTATTATATTCTGACCAATTCGTTATTTTATATTTAGAATACTTGCGTGATTTACTAAAAGGGGCTTTCTTCCGGGATCTCATATAATATGGATTATTTTTAATTCAGGACATCTTACCAAATTATCACCACTCTTTCTCTACAAATCTTATTTATGCAACAAAGCCGTATTTCCCTGCAGGGAATCTAGAGTCTTTATTCATTAATACCCAACCTTACGTAGAGGGAGAATCTGGAAGGACAACGACATACCAAGGGTCCTATATACAACTAATTTATACATTATATCGTTTATTTGGTTTCGGGCAGCGTCAAATAACAGGTTACTTTGAGGCTCTATGGCGGGGCAAGGGCCTTGAGATTCAAGTACCAAGTTTTGGTCATCTATGTGATTTATTTTCACAGATACCATTAGAGGTCAAACAGGTTTGCAATAAACTTGCTGCGCGTATCAAGAATGGCGAGGCTATATCTCTGATACTAGATAGCACAGGTCTTAGATTTAATACAGCTAGTAACTGGTATGCAACGAAGTACAATAAAGTCTGTAAGAATAAGCCATGGCAGAAAATGCATATTTCTATAGATCCTGCAATGAATATTCATGATGTTGAGATTACTGATTGCTATACTGCTGATATAGAGATGCTAGAGTCCTTAATACCAGAGAATATATCGGTAGATAGAGTCATTGCTGATGGTGCTTACTATAGTATTGAAGGAGTTGAGAAATTAAGTAATCGCGGTATTACGCCAGTAATACCTCCCCCACGTAATGCTAAGATATATGGTCAAGATAACACCATATGGCATTATAAGGTTGTAAGTTATATTAGTAAAAAAGGTAACATTTATGCATTTTATAAAAAATACTGTTATGGCATTAGGGCACGAATTGAAGCTCAAATTTCAAGAATTAAGAGATGCATTGGTTCATCTCTATTAACTAAAAAAATATCATCACAAAAACGTGAAGCAATTGTTATTACCAATATTATAAATTTATGGAATTCATTCGGTAAATGTGTCGCAGTCAAAATAGGATAATTACGTCTAAAAAAGACCAACAGATACCCTTCCGAACAAAGCCGATAAAATATAAGTTGATCTTATGAAAAAATAGTGATAGCTTAAAAAAGCTTAATTATCAGAAGTTAAAGCATATCCTATGTATTTGTTTTAAACACGTTTTTTCTTTATAAAATATCGGAAAGTATCATGAAAATAAAATTTAAGTTATTCAGGATATATCTATTATTAACAATATCTTTGATAGCATGTCAGGTATTAGCAACTGGTTTTCAAGTTGATGACTGGGATGATACAGAAATTGAAATTTCTAAGAAGTTATTAGATGATGAGAAGCGTTATAGAAAAACAGCTTTCAAAGAATTTGAATATGATAAGAATATCAGGCCTTTTAGTTATGATATTTTAGATAAACGTAAAAGCCAAACTATATTTCAAGCATTTGATGAAAATCCTCAGTCAATTTTCATGTTTAATTACGAAAACATAACAGTTATAGGAAAAAAATATATTTCAGATGCAACTATATATCAAAATTTGCCCGGAATATTTTGTAGTAAAATTCAAACTCCTATGTTGCTTGGAGTATTTGAACGTGAGCAATTAACCCAAGATGGTATTATTGTATTTTTTAAACCTTTTAATATAAGCGAAAAAAGGTTTATTTTTGATGTATTATTAAAAGACAGACAAATAGATATTTATTACCCTTATACACAACTTCTTTCAGAAAAAAAGTTAGAAAAAACTTCCCCTAAAGATGGATGGAAGTTTGATAAAGAACGCTCAAATGCTTTAGGATTAGGAGAAGAAGAATTAAGAAAATATACTATTAATTTTTTAAGAGGTTTTTTTTCACTTAAAGGAAAAAGAATATTTGATCCCGCATGTTCAACAGGACAATTTTTATCAGTTATAAAAAAACACTACCCAACAACCTATACTATAGGTCAAGATTTAAGTCCAAGCATGATAGAAGCTGCTAAAGGTAAAGTAGATGAAGTACATGTAGGTGACTCAATTAATTCGCCAGTGAAAAATGAGAGTGTAGATTTTATTTTCTTTCGTTTTATTAATGGAGAGGTAGTTACTACAGAACAAGCTTATAACCTTTTTAGCAATCTTGTTAAAAAGGTTAAAAAAGGTGGATATATAATAATTTTTGGACATAGTCCTGTACTGGTAGCTAAACAGGTTATAGAGAATATGGGACTAAAATTTATTCAAGCTAATGGTGTGTCAAAAGATAATAAAAGTGTATTCCAGTATTATGTATTTATAAAGGTAGGGATCACTAAAGACTTCAATTATAAAGATTTGATTTCTAATAAAATCTTCTACTAAAGGAAAATGTTGTGAGTAAAAATTTAGTTAATTGCTTACAAAGGTTATGTATTGAGTCTAATAATATAGCGTTTTTTAATGAACAAGAATTTATAACTTTTGAAGTATTGAATAAGCATTCAGATAATATTGCTGCTAACCTTCAAGGAGATGGATTAAGTAGAAAAAGTATAAATATAATAGGAATACTTATAGAGAGAAATATTAGGACTCCAATAATTATATTAGGTATATTAAAATTTGGTAGTGCATTTGTAGCATTCAATAAAAATGATCCTCTAGAATACTTAGTAAAGAAAATTAATACCCTGAAAATCCTATATGTAATATATGATGAGTTAGAAGATAGTAAATATGAAGCATTAATAACAAATGATGTTAAACCAATTTGCTTAAAAGATATTATACAAGAAAGTAGTACTTCATTAAAAAATGTTATAGTGCAAGAACAAGATATCGCAACTTATGTCTTTACTTCTGGAAGCACTGGGGAAGCTAAAGCAGTTGCCCTTTCTCATCAATCCTTATTAAATAGGTTTGAATGGATGTGGAATACATATCCTTTTACTGAGCAGGAAGTACTATGTCAAAAAACTTCTTTAACCTTTGTGGATTATATTTGGGAAATTTTTGGCGGAATGCTGAAAGGGATAAGAACTTTAGTTATTACTGATCAAGAAATACGTGATTTACCCTATACAATTGCACAATTGATATTACATAATGTTAGTCGTATTACATTAACTCCTTCCTATCTTGAGTTATTATTAAATAATGATGGTTTTGATGAGAATAATCTAAAGAATTTAAATTTATTAATTTGTAGTGGTGAAGAATTACGTTTAATCACTGCACAAAAATTTCAAAGTAGATTTCCTAATACTATTTTATTAAATTTATATGGTTCCTCTGAAGTAACTGCTGATGTCACATATTATGAATTTAATCAAAATGTTACTACTTTTACAGTTCCAATAGGGAGACCTATTCATAATAATGCAATATATATTATTAGAGCTAATGGTCAGCTAGCTGATATTGAGGAAATAGGGGAAATTTATGTTTATGGTAAAAATGTAGCGTTAGGCTATCATGATCCTCTCTTGACTGCTGCAAAGTTTCTTCCTCTTAAAATTAATAATAAAACTTTAAGTCCTGTTTTTAGAACAGGAGATTTAGGGAAATTTGATTCCAACAATATATTACACTATTGTGGACGTCAAGACAGGCAAATAAAAATAAGGGGAATTAGAATAGAACCGGCAGAAATAGAGCATTATCTAATGACAAAAGAAGAAATTAAAAGAGCAATTGTTGTAACAATAGAACAATTATATTTAAATATATTAGTTTGTTTCATAGAGTTTAATGATATGAAAATTTTGAGTTTACAAGAAATCAGAGATTTTTTATTGAGTAAAATACCTAGCTATAAAGTACCTGATAAATTTATTTTTTTGGATAATTTGCCAAAAAATAGTAATGGTAAGGTGGATTATTTGCATTTAAAAAGGATTTTTTTAGAGAAGCAAACTCAAATTAACAATAAATATAATTTAGAACCAAATAGCCTTGTTGGTAAAGTACTAAATATTTGGCAAAGAGTTTTTAATAATCCTAATATACTTGTGGAGGATAATTTTTATGAGTTAGGAGGAACATCATTAATTGCAATACAAATAGTGGCTTATATTAAAACGGAATTAAATATCCATAACATAAAGGTTATGGATATTTTTAAATATGCTTCTGTAAAAGATTTAATAGAGCTATTAGAATGTTAAATAATTAATTATTGGAGATTAAATGCAAGTATATCTAAAAGCTGATGTTAGAATGGAGCCTTTAATTTGGAATTGGTATGCATGGTCTCATTTAATTGCACCTCATACAGCTGCTGCCAATATAATCGACAGACATATTAAAATTATGGAGTCATATATAAAATCTCCAGAGCTACACAAGCAAGCTAATCAACAGGAATCAATGAAAGGTGGACCTTTTATGGATTTTCCTGAAGAAAATAAGGTAGAAGGTATCAAGGAATTATTAGAATATACTAAAATTGCTTGTAAAGAGCTTATTGCACTGAATCAAGATATTAAATCTACTTCTATTTATCTAAGAGATAATGCACAAGGTGATTCTTTAGAAGATTTTTATCAAAATTTACCTCATAGTTTGCAAGGTATTGTTGAATTGGTGTACGATATCTATCAAAATGCTCATATACGTTTTATAGAACCATTACTGTACAACAAATATTATAATGATAAGGTGCAATCTATATTCATTTGTAATACTCATAATGATTCTAGACCTTTTTCCTTAAGCACCCCACGCTTAAAAGAAGATAACACTGGTCTTATACTTGATATTCCATTTTCTAGTCAAGTTATAGATGATATCGCCACTATGCGTTATCAACCTAATGATAATGACTATATAAATCGCAAATTAAATTTAAATCAAGAACAATGCCAAATATTTGATGAATTTTTTACAGAAGAAAAGCCAAATATATCCAATATAAATAATATTGCTAATGAAGAGGTAAGAGTAAGATATTTTGGACATGCTTGTGTTTTACTTGAAACAGCTAAAGTTGCCATATTAATAGATCCAGTAATAAGTTACTTTTATAAGAGTGAAATAGAACGTTTTACTTTTCTCGATTTACCGGAAAAAATTGATTATGTATTAATTACTCATAATCACCAAGATCATGTAATGTTCGAGACATTATTACAGTTACGTCATAAAATGAAACAAATTGTTGTACCAACAAATTGTATTGGTTCAATATATGATCCTTCTCTCAAAATTATTCTTAATAAAGTAGGCTTTAATAATGTTATAACTCTTGACGAATTAGCAACTATCAATTGTCCTGAAGGGAAAATTATCTCTTTACCTTTTTTAGGTGAGCATGGAGATTTAAACATACAAACAAAATCTGCTTATTATATAAATATTATGAATAAAAGATTTATATTTGCTGCAGATTCTAATAATTTAGATCCATCTTTATATAAGAATATTTTTTCTTATACAGGTAAGGTTGATATAGTGTTCATAGGAATGGAATGTGCAGGTGCTCCTATGTCATGGCTATATGGACCATTATTAATTTCTCCGCTAAGTTATAAATATGACCAGAAACGTAGATTAGATGGCTCAAATGCTGCAAAAGCCTGGAAAATAATAGAAGATTCAGGTTGTTCTGAATGTTATATCTACGCTATGGGCCAAGAACCTTGGTTAAATTATGTTATGGCAACTAGTTATAATTCTAGCTCTCCTCCTATAATAGAATCTGATAAATTAGTGCAGCAATGCTTGCAATATGGTATTAAATCTGAGAGATTATTTGCCAAAAAAGAATGGGTATATAAATTATAATTGATAAAATAAATGAAGTATAGATTTTTAGGAAATACAGGTATTCAGTGTAGTGTTTTTTCTTTTGGCAGTTGGGTCAATATTGGAACTAAGCTAAATGTAGACGAAACTTTAAAATTACTGGACTATTCATTTAATCAGGGTATTAACCTGATTGATACTGCAGAAGTATATGCACAAGGTAGAGCTGAAGAAATTATAGGTAATGCACTAGCAAGATTAAAATATCCACGAAGCAATTATTTATTATGTACTAAAGTATTTTGGGGTGGCAGAGCTTTAACAGCAAATGGATTAAATAGAAAACATATTAGAGATGCTTGTGATAATAGCCTAAAAAAACTAAAAGTTGATTATATAGATTTTTATTTATGTCATAGACCAGATTATCATACTCCTATTATAGAAACAGTTTTAGCCATGAACTTGCTTATACAACAAGGTAAAATCCTATTCTGGGGTACTTCAGAATGGGAAATAGAGCAAATTTTAGAAGCTCATCATCTAGCTAAAGAGAATAATTTAATAGGTTCAAGTTTAGAACAATTTGAATATAACATGTTTTGTCGTCAAAAAGCAGAAATATCTTATAGATTATTGTTAGAAAAAACAGGTATAGGGGCCTTAACTACAATGCCTTTATGTTATGGTATTCTCAGCGGTAAATATAATGATATTATTCCAGATGATTCGAGAGCTAATATCTCTACACAACAATGGTTAAAAAATTATTTACAATCTGAAGAAGGACAACAAAGAATTAAAATTGCAAAAGAATTAGTTAAATTGGCTAAGAGTTATTCCATAACTATGCCTCAATTAGCTTTTGCTTGGACTTTAAAAAATAAGTATTTATCTAGTATCTTACTTGGTGTTTCAAGTGTCAATCAATTAGCAGAAAATATAAAATCATTGGAGTACGAATCGTTGATAGATAATACACTAGAAAAAGAAATAGAGTTGTTACTATTAAATAAGCCTACAGAACCTGAGCGAAATGTAGCCACATATGAGGAAGTGATACATTATGGATAATATATTATCAAATGATTCGCAAATAAGAGAATATTCCCTTACATGCAATCAAAAGAATTTTTATTTTATTCAATCGCAGCAACCTGCTAGTAAAGCATTTAACTTACCGTATGCTTTTAAACTTAATATTCCTATTCAAATAACACTTTTAGAACAAGCTATAAATCAAGTAGTAAGAAATCATAATATTTTAAGAGCAAAATTTTATAAGCACTATGATAATGAAGTAGTACAGACTGTAGTAAATAATTTAAACTTAAAAATAGATGTTATAAATAGTGATAATATTTCTTATAAGATGATTAAAGAATATTATCGTAAACCATTTAATTTACAAATACCTCCTTTATTTAGAGTGGGGTTGTTTTGCAGTAATATTACTAAAGAAAGTATATTGGTAGTTGTATTCCATCATATTATAATGGATGGGATAGGAACACAAAAGTTTTTACAAGAAGTATTTGATTATTATGAAGGTATAAAAATATTTAATTATGATAATATACTGCAACAACAATATGACAATTTCCTGGAATCTGAATTCTCTAATTCTGAGTATTCAAATTTAGCTGTTTATTGGAAAGCAAAACTTTCTAGATATTCTGCTTTAACTTTACCTTATAGTCAAGTAGTGAAAGATCTAAATAGTAATACTACAAATTACTTTTCTGTACTACTTAATAATACCAGATTATCACAAGTAAAAGCTATAATAAAGGAAACTCATGTAAGTATATTTACATTCTTTTTAAGCGCTTTACAAGTCCTTTTATCTAAGTACACTCATAATTCTGATATTGCTATTGCCACTGCGGTTGATAGAAGATATAGAAACAATTTTCAAGATGATTTAGGAGATTTTACTAGTTTAATAGTAATCAGACAAAATTTAAATTTGCAGCAATCGTTTTATGAGCTGATACAAGTGACTCATGAAACCTTGATGGAAGGGTTAATTAATAGTGGATTTGATTTAATAAGTTTAATAAAAGAATTAGATGATAATACTGATTTATTAAGTGCAATAAGGCAGATAGGGTTAGTGTATCATAATTTAGAAAAGTTTCCTAATGGTCTAGAATTTATATCAGACATTGCCCAAGAAAGTGATAATGATATTAATATTGAAATTATAGAAATAGGTAATCAATGTAATATTATATTTAAATATAATAGCAATATTTTTACAGAAAAAGTAATAAAAAAATTTAGTGAGTATTACATTATTTTACTTGAAGAAATTCTATATAATCCTGAACAAAAATTAAGCCAAATTAATTTTCTAACTGAGCAAGATAAAAATTTCCTAAATAAAATATCGCTTCTCAATATTCCCCCAAATTATAAGTTCTTACCAGTTCATAAATTGTTTGAGAAGCAAGCTGCAAATTCTCCTGCAAATATAGCTATAGTGTCTACCAATGATAGCATCAGTTATGATTTATTAAATAAAAAAGCTAATCAATTAGCAAGATTTATTCAGCAGAAACATCTAGAAATTTTAGGTTACGATATTAAAGAAGGTGATATTATCCCTATTTTTATGGATAAGGGGATAAATTTTATCATTAGTACTCTAGCAATATTTAAATTGGGCGTGGCTTATGTTCCTCTTGATACTCAATATCCATTGGAAAGAGTTAGATATATTGTAAACGAAATAAAACCACAAATAGTGCTTGCAGAATCTAAAGATGTATCTAGCTGTGCAGGGTTATGTATAATTGATATTAATCATCAAGATATTTCACAAGAATTAGATGATAATTTAAATATAGAGATAAGCGAGAATACTTTAGCTTATGTAATTTTTACTTCTGGTTCTACAGGTAAACCTAAAGGAGTAATGATCAAGCATGGTGGAATATCTTATCTGGTATCTTCACAATTGGTAAAATTTAAAATAGATCATACAAGTATAGTGTTACAGTTTGCCCCCACAAGTTTTGATGCTTCTATTTCAGAAATTTGGACAAGTTTAATTGCCATAGCTACTTTATTTGTTCCTGGTAAAGATCAACATTTGTTTGGTCAAGAATTATCAGAAATAATTAAAAATAATAAAATTACGGTTGTTACTCTACCTCCTTCAATCTTAGCTACCTTACCGCTAGAAGAACAATTTAATTTAAAAACTTTAATAGTTGCTGGGGAAGCTTGCTCTAAAAATGTAATAGAACCTTGGTTAAAAAAAGTACCTTTAGTCATTAATGCTTATGGTCCATCAGAAGTTACAGTATGTGCGACAATGAATAAAATCACTGATAGTAAGTTAATACGTAATATTGGGTTACCACTAGAACATGTTAAGTTATATATTTTAAATGAATATTTACAGCCAGTACCAGAAAATATTCCAGGGGAGCTTTATATAGGAGGATATGGTTTAGCGAAAGGTTATATTAATAATGAAGCTTTAAATATAAAAAGTTTTATTAATTATAAAGGTGAAATAATTTATAAATCAGGCGATGTAGTAAAATATTCTTCTTCAGACAAAAATATCACTTATATAGGTCGTAATGATAATCAGATTAAGCTTAGAGGCCAAAGAATTGAATTATTAGAACTAGAAGAAGTCTTGAGAAGTTTTCCTGATCTAAAAGAATGTGTGGTTACAATAAATAAGGTAAATTCATATGATAGTATTATTGCTTATATAGTAGCAAAGAACAATATAATTAATTTAGAAGGAATGAAATTATATATAAAACAATACTTACCTAATTATATGCATCCTAGTTATTATATACTACTTCCAAAGTTACCGTTAAGTAGTAATGGCAAGGTAAATATTCAGGCTTTACCTTTACCGAAAGTAATTGATGATACAGCTGATCTATTGGGAAATAATGAGATAAATGACAATAATACATTGACGGATAATTTAATCCAAATTTGGTCAGAAGTACTAAATGTTTCTAAAGAAGATATAAACTTAGAAGATAGTTTTTTTGATTTAGGTGGCCACTCTTTATTAGTTATAGAACTGATTTCAAGAATTAAGGATGTAGTAGGAATAGAAGTTGCTATTAAAACAATTTTTGAATTTCCTAAATTAAGGGATCTTATAACTATTATTGAACCTAATAAAGAGATAACTGAGTATACTTCCATTGAATTCAAGAATAACTTATTGACAGACATAGCAAGTTACATGCAGAACATGCTTGTATGTCGTAATTATGTAAAAAAAATTCCTCAAAAGATTTTACTAACTGGAGTAACAGGGTTTTTAGGCAGATTTATATTAGTAGAATTACTTAATTCTACTCAGTCTATAATTTACTGTTTGATAAGAAAAAATAATGATGATTTATCTTTAAAACAAAGATTAAATAATATTTTAATTGAAATAGGCTGCCCGGAACATGTTAATAATCCAAGGATAATACATATAGAGGGAGATTTAAATAAAAACAATTTAGATTTAAATGACAATATAATTGATGAATTATGTAATTCAATTGATAGTATCTTTCATTGTGGTGCATATGTTAATCATTTACATAATTATAATACATTAAGAATGGCTAATGTAGTGTCTACCATGGCTTTGCTGAAGCTAGCAACAACAGGTAATATTAAACCATTTCATTATGTATCAACAATTGATGTAGTTACTGAATCCACATATGGAAATAATAATCTAAATGATTTTAGAGCCCCATCAGAAGTGGGGCCATATAGGGGAGGAGGATATGTACAAAGCAAATGGGTATGTGAGAAAATTTTGTGGGAATATATCCAGAAGAAATATCCGGTATATATCTATCGTCCAGGTAATATAACTGGACATTCTCAATCAGGATTTTGTATACCCCATAATAATCATGCATTAAAATTATTAAAAGGGTTTATACAATCTGGGATTATGCCTAATTGGGAAAAAATATTTTTTGAAATGACCCCTGTAGATCTCGTTAGTAAAATAATAGTTAATCTTGCTAATAGCAACTCCTTAAATGATGATAGGCAAATATTTAATATTCATAATTTGAATAATATTAGTTGGAAAACATATATGGAAAAAATTAGTAAGAAAATGAATTTGAATTTAAAAATTATTAGTAATAAAGAATGGTGTAAAAATATATTACCTACATTAACTAAAGAGAATGCCTTATACTCTTTGAAAGATTTATATAAGAAAGAATTAAACTATGAAACGGATAATCGGTCGTTAGCAAATTATCACAGTCAAACTTTACCTGCAGATTTAGTTATGTTATACCCTACCAGGCAGGATTATGATAAACTAATAGAATTATATCTTAACTATTTTAGAAAGATTAAATTTATTTAAAATTATAACTCCTAAATTGTATTAGAAATTTCTGTAGAATTTGCATTCATAATAATCTTTTGTCTAAAAATATTACTTATAAAAGCGAGTAAGCTTAAAATAAATATAATCACAACAAGTAATTTATTGTCTTGTACTACAAATGAGGTAATAGTTCCTACTATACTTCCTAGAAAGAGCATAACTAAATCAAGAGCAGCTATGGTAATACCAGCTTTTTCCAAACTACTGATAACAATAATTCTAGTAATAGGTCCGTAAAATATACCACTAGCAAAGCTATTTATACTTGTACAGAAAACCATCATTTTCCAACCTAAACCAAATATTACATGACTAATTAATAATATTGTAGAAGAAGCAAATAGTATAGTTACCCCCATAGTTACTAAATATTCTTTGGAATATTTAGGCAATAATATTCTTAAGATTTGAGTACCTAGTAAATACCCTCCAAATATTACAATTTGAAGATTGCCATATTGTGCTGATGAGAAATTATATTTTTCAATAAATAAGAAAGGAGAACTTGTAATCCAAGCTATTGTAATACTATAACTTATGCTCGCAATAAAAGCATTAATCATAAAATTTTTATTTCGTATGAGATTGAGAAACGGAATGTAGAAATCTTGTATAGAAAGGGTAGAACTTGCTATAGCATGAGTTATCCTAGTTTCAGGTGTAATAAACCATAAAATTATTAAAATTATCAAGCTAACAAATAATAAAATTAAAAATATTTTATTCCACTGCATTAAGACTAATAAAGATCCACCTATAGTAGGTCCTAACATAGGAGCTGTAATAACTGCAGCACCTAAAAATGATAATATTTTTGTCGCGATTTTATCTTCATAATATTCATGAATAATAGCATATCCTGCTACTATTATCGTACTGACTGAAGCACCTTGTAAAAACCTACTTATTATAAAACAGTAATAAAAAGGAGTAATAGCACAGAAGAATGTTGAAATAGCAAATATACAACCCCCTACAAATAATACAGGTCTTCTACCATATCTATCGGAAATGGTGCCTATGAATACTTGACTAATACCAGCACCAATAAACCATATTATTATACTTACCTTTGCTAAAGAAGGTTCAATATTAAAGAATTTTGCAACTGAAGGCAAAGCTGGGATATACATATCATTAGAAATATTGAGTATAAATTCATATAATGCTAAAAAAAATGGTAATAAAAAATATTTAATTAATTGCATATCTAATAATATATTAATTTTTTTGTTTTGGTTGAATATTCATATTCCTAAAAGTTTATTATATAATATAATTACTTTTAGCCCATAATGTCAACACCGGTCGAAAAATGATACAGATTTTAAATATGCACCAGTTGAAAATTGATACAGTATCATAAAAAAATTATCTGATATTTAAGTCATAAAATTATCCTCCTGTTTATTAATAATTTCCATTGGCACAAGACCAGCTGTCTTTTTATCCTTAAGCCTGAAACTATCACCTTGATCTGTCAACACTTTTCCGGACAGTTGTTCATGCACATTGTTGTATTTCTTCATATTTTACTGGTGATAGATAGTCATTAGTAGGAGTTTCGCACTTAGCAAAGAATATGGTAATCTAGAGAAAAATAGTTTTAGATAAAAATGACAAGATCAAAATGTAGCAAAGATTTATATAAATCATTTTTACAAGCAAGTAGTGTAAGATATACTGGCAAAGCATTATCTGAAGTAAGCCCAGTAGATCTATCGCACGATAGTGCAAGTCGATGGTTAAAGAGTAAGGATTTTCGCCCTAGCGAAATATATAGCAAAGTGTCAAAATATCTTGATCTAGAGGATCCTTGTTTATTAGTAGGAGATGACACCTTATTGTCAAAGCAATACAGTAAGAGGATCGAGCTTGTAAAGTATCAATATTCTGGGGCTGTACATGATGTTATACCTGGTATAGGAATGGTAAACTTACTGCATTACAATACTCAAATTGATCAATCTACTCCTGTAGATTATAGAATATATGATAAAGAAACTGATGGTAAAACAAAGAACGAGCATTTTTGTGATATGCTTACTTTAGCTAAAGAAAGAGGTATCAATCCTGATGCCATAGTCATGGATGCTTGGTATAGTGGTTTGGATAATTTAAAACATATACGTAATTTAGGTTGGATATGGGTTACCAACCTAAGAAAAAATAGAAAAGTTAATCGTAATGTTAGCTTGGACACTTTAGAGATTCCCGATGAAGGGCTAAAAATTCATCTACGTGGATACGGTTGGGTAATGGTATTTAAGTTTGTGGCCAAAAATGGTCGCATTGATTACATAACAACTAATTTAGAAAATCCTACACGTGAGCAAATAGAGAAAATTGTTAAGGCACGTGGCTTTGTTGCATAAATAAGATTTGTAGAGAAAGAGTGGTGATAATTTGGTAAGATGTCCTGAATTAAAAATAATCCATATTATATGAGATCCCGGAAGAAAGCCCCTTTTAGTAAATCACGCAAGTATTCTAAATATAAAATAACGAATTGGTCAGAATATAATAATTTTTTACGCAATAGGGGTCGCATAGATTTTATGATTGCCAGTGATTTGGCGATTGGCTGGTATGCTGATTACAGAGAGGAAATGAAACGAGGAAGACCTAAACGCTATAGTGATCACGCTATATTACAGTGTTTGAAGATCAGATGCTTATTCGGTCTTAAGTTACGCCAAACCCAAGGCTTTATAAACTGGCTCTTTGAAATAT
>JABFQA010001395.1:0-13931 GCA_022817065.1 Probaryconus sp. ZL-2020 | reverse complement strand
GAAGACAGTGTACAAAGATAATATTGCGGCGAGAAAAAAGGTTTTAATGTAATCCGTAAATTTTAGAGACAAAAGTCGTGCGCTGCGAAATATCATTTACAAGTGGCAATTAATATCTTCACAGAAGAGCGTGTTTTAGTATTTTTTGACAGCGAATAGTTGACACGAAAAAAAAAAAAAAAGCTTTCAGTTTATGAATTCGAAATTCTGAAGTGACTAACATTTGTTAAAGATTTGAATGAAATGCAATTTAACCTTCCGCAGTTAGTGAAGCGAGAAATAATGTCAAGAGAAGACAAAAAATGGAATAGAAAAAATAATAGCATTAATAAAAATAAAATGGAGAAATCACGTTTATCCACTTGGCTATTTATAAGCCCGACAAAAATAGCACATTATAGTAAAACAAGAATTTGAATCAATATTATTATTTGTGGCCTCAGCGGTGTTTAACCCGCTGAATGCGACGTGACGATTTATTTATTTAAATGCATCGTATTAATCTCAATTAACATTTATTGAAATATGTATAAAATTGCGCACAGGTCCAATAATAGCATAGAAAATAGCGCGACAATACACCGAAACACTTGACAACTAAATTTCCACCATCGACAAGGATTTATTGTGCATCGTATGATGGATGTTTAGGGAAGTTTCTTGTCATGCATCGGTCAAACAATATATTCGCAAACAGGAGCAAAGGATGAAAGGCAAAAACTAGTATCCAGAATAAAAAAAAAAAGGAAAAAAAAAAGAGAGATAATAACGAGGGCACATAGAGCTGGACCAAGTAACTAGGTCTGTGTGTAACGATTTTCAGAGCTTGCGACCCTTCGGCACTAGCCTGAGCCATAAAAAAGTTGAGACACCCTACAGTCGAACCCAGCGCTAAGGTTTCCATGGCGACGTGGCCCTTTCGCTCACCGTTCGGAATAAACCGACTCTCATTGACCTATACTACTCTTCAATTGCACATTGCTTCTCCAACTCGTCTCGTAAGCTCCACTGATATATCTACCACCTTGATTACGTTCATCATTCCTACGACCAATGACTCACGGTTCTATCATCGAAAAATTCAAAATTTCATAGAGGAATATTATTGATTCAATTGCACTGATGTTTCTTAGTCTCTGAAGTCAAGATTTATTAAATCAGTTTACTTTTATGAACAACAAAAAATATCTAACGCGTCTAACACCATCTATAAACAACACCATTTGCAGCTAAAACGAAAAATGGATGAACAATGGTAAATCCTTACAATATTTGCAATATTGATTTCACATACTTTTGGACGTCGGGAAAATGTGTTTTGCTGTCAGAGGGAGATATACTTTATCATAGTGCAATGGCCAACGTTAATGCGAAACTGTAGATGCATGTGCAAACCGAAAGACAAAATGGCAAGACTTTGCGAGCGAGGATCCTTGAAGAATCCTATCTCGACAGAAAGGAGATAAGGGTTAACGTCCTTTCACTCGGTTCTTGCCGGCCAGAGTGCTTTTTCGTCGATTTTTCTTGTGGCGCTTTGATTTCTCTTCTCGCGTGTGCGTTCTTCACTCTCTTACACGTTTCCCTCGCGACTTTCATTGTTCTCTCTTGTTCCCTCTGCAACCAGCGACGTTGCTATTTATTATTCAACGCTAAGGATAGTGTATATCGGTTAAATACCCGCACTCTCTTGCATAGGTGTCGCCAGTCTTCAAAATTTTCAAATCGACCGTTAGTTAGTTCTTATAAATTTTCAAAATTCACCGCGTATAAATAATAAACATTTTTGTACGTCCTCCTTTTTGTAAATCAGAAAATCCCTTTTCTTTCCATTCTTGAATATAATAAACAGACTTGGAAAATAAAAATAGTAAAGGTGGTGCATAAGTAACAGGAGGTTACGACTATTCTCTTTTTTTTTTTTTTTTGTCTTCTTTCCTCTTCGTCTTCTTCTTCTCCCTTATTCTTCTTCTTCTGCTTCGTCTTCTCACGAGGCAAGCGTCCATCTTGTCATTCGATGTCGACTAGAAACACGCGGAATACCAAGGAGATGACGCGCGCGTACACATTTGAATTATAAGAACCCGTAGGATTGGTGGGGCAGCTTTTCTTTTCCATGCATTCGAGAAAAATGAGGTCGATTTCTTTTTTGCTCGTAGCATTACGAGAGCAACGGATACTGTTACTCGTTACATTTTCTCTTCCAAAATATTTTAATTGTATTGTGCAAAAACATTTTACAACTCTCGTGCGAGTTAATTTTTGCAATCGAAAACTATTTCAAACGTAATTTAATAACTCCATCGATATTGTGGAATTTAGTAATTCTTTTATTTTTTATTTTTTTTTTTATTACTTTTCTCTTATACATATAAAACATTATTATTCACGTGACACCGATATAAACTTCTTTGAAGAAATTTAAAAGGATGTTCATGACCTTTATGGACCAATGCGTCGTATGCATGCGGTAAAGTTTTATAGGCCATTTTCGTGACATCACCAAAATTTTATTCGAAGCACTTTCAAATAAGAAACATCTTAAACAAGTAACGTTTCAATATAACCTGTTTTATCAGTCACTTTAACACTTGTGTCAAATGGACTATGAAAACATTCGTCGTAATTATTTGCAGAAATTACTATACCGCTGAAGTATTTATCCTCAAACATTTCAGAATTTGTATTGTTTTCATTTTTCTCCGGCACTGCACTTATCCTAATTTATTCATTAAAAGTACACGTTTGGAAGCATTGAATAATAATTTAATTAAACTAATAATAACGTATAACTTTTATTACATAATTATTATAACAGTTATATTTAGCATTTTTAAAATTTTTTATTATACTGGAATATTAGTGGCAAAAAATATCGTCAGTGCATAGAGGTACGAAAATAGATGTTTGTTTGAAATTTGGCTAAGCACTAATACGTTTGTTTATAGTATTAAGCCAGCACTGTACCATTACCCTCAAAAATAGCGTTAAGATCAACAATAACAGAATAATTATATCCTATACTAGTTTGAAAGACTTGGAAAATATGGCTAATTTTGTTTTATCGTTTAAGAATATAACTTCCTTTAAATCGTACTACCATTTCATGATATTTTTCCAATACAAATAAACTCTGATAAAATTTGTTCGGCGAGCACTAAAACGTTTATTCGTGCACTCTGTATATTTTTATCAACGAACATCCTCATTTTCTTCGTAAACTATCGAGTTTTAAAACTACTACGTAGGCAACCATTTTGGTAGCAAACGGAGTTTCCAACATTCCCTCTAACCGACCATCGGAAATCCTAATTTCTTATCCAATTGGACCGAGAGAGGAAAATAAAATTGCACATCGTTTGCCAGCCATAGTAGGTACCAAAGAAAAGAGACGTTTCATCGGAGGGGGGTCTAAATCCCAAGGCCATCCTGTCTGAAGTTTTCTCATAAAACTAAACGGTAATACTCACGTGCTTCCATAGAGGAGTCCCTCGTGGTCGGGGGCAACTCCGTTGAAATTTTTTGCGTGGTGATTATCGATGTGGCAGCTGCGCTTTCCTCCTCAGCTGTCGCGGGCCTCTTATCCGGACCCGCGTCCGTTCTTGCAGCGTCCTGCGCCTCCTCAGAATACGACTGCGTCGACATCGGCCCTGCTGTTCTTGCGTCTTGCCGCTCGTCACCACCGGTACCAATCACAACATTGCGCCCCGCACTATCATCCCCTACATTACTATCGTTTACGCGCACCTGCTGCACCACTTCATGCTTCACGGTCACATCATCTCTTTCAAACGTAGCACCACCACTGCGATTATAAGCCCCGATATTGGTCCCGCGTATCACAGCACTTTCATTCGCGACACGATTCGAGGGCGACTTTACGTTCCCGCTCTTTCCCGTCGTCCTTGTCGTCGGTAAGCGCCACTTCGTCGACTTTCCTGGTGACTCCCAAGCGACAGTTCCTACAGAAAGACAACGATTATTTCATCAGACGTTTCATCTTTAACAGTCAAAGTCAGTTTCTAAATTATTACGGATACGATTTAGAAAATATTTCTGATAGAAAGTATTTCTTTAGATGATGTTATTATCAATATATGGTTACCAATTACTGCTGGATTAATGTGCCGGTTCTGAACGACTGAGAGAGACTTTATTGTATACTGGGAAAACTTTACCATCTATGAGATAATAGATGATAAAAATTCATAATGAAAATCACTGGGATTTAAATTCAAGACGTCGTTGTGATTTACAAATGTTTATAGTATTATTATTCTACATCGAAACGAAATCTAACTAATCAATCATCTCTTCGGGAAAACAAAGACAAATGTCCGAAAAGGTACATTTTAAGAAAAGCTAATTCAAACGAAAATATATCTATAATAAAATCTACTGTGGACGAACTACTGTACTATTGAACAAAAAATTAAAAATATAATTAGATAAATAAGGATGGATGACCTTTAGGAGCGCGACGGACCCGCGTGCGTCCTACGTGTTCGACCTTCAATGTCACGTGATCGAGCACTTCATCGGGCCTTGACTGAGGCCTCAATTGGAGGTCACTCGAGCTCGTAAAAGCAGGAGGAGTCCTCCTGTAGATGCCGTTGTCTAGGGACAACGTGGCTGCTTGATGCGTCTGGTCGTTGAAGAGGGTGACGACGAAGAAGAGCAAGGGCAGGCCCACCCCCGCCCCCGTGATGGCCCACCTAAAGCCCGGACTTACCTTACGAAAGAAAACAAAGCATGATTTTTAATTTTATCAGTCAACGTTTTTATTCGTTAGAAAAAGGAAAGACAAAAAAAAAAAAACTGGAATTACTTACCACGACACCTCGCGCGGTCGTCCAGTCCAGCTCATCAGCTATCCTCCAACCGCTTTCAAGAGGTTACACTAACGTCAATCCTCGTCTGATGATATTGTCTACATTTATTCCGGACTATCCAATCCGATAGGGAAGCGCCACGTGGGAATCACGTTCTGGAAGCAACGTGGTACTCGATTCGAATGCCCCCGTTGCCCCAGATTTAATGTCGAAGGTGGTGGGACAGCTTTCAAAGCCTTTGCCATCATTGTTGAATTACCAGACAAACGTTCCTCGTCCGACCACCGACTAAGACACATTCAGTGATAGTGTTTTTTAACATACTCCCAACGAATCAATCACGATTTCTGTTTTTTTTTTTTTCGTTGAACTCTGGAACAAAGAAAAAAAAAATAATAACAATGAACAACGGAGCCGGTGGATTTTGAAAATGGAGAGGGACACGCAAGGAATTATGACAATCGGTAAATTGGGTATCGAGTGTTTTGTATGATTGTTAATTTTTAAAGTTAACATTTTCAATACTCCATTAGAGGGTTAATCTTAGTCCGAGGGCTCAGGCTTCCTGCATATTCTTAAAATACGATCCCCTTGTGAGCATGGTCCGAGCTGGTTTTTGTTTTGCTCGGCGACTCTACACTCTGCAGACCACTTAGTCTCTCTCTCTCTCTCTCTCTCTTCGTATTTTCTGCCGAAGCACGATATAAACTAACTTACGTACAATCGTATATTTTGTCGTATCTCCTATTACTTTTCAATACAGTTTCCATTTTAATCTATAAAGGAAGATTATATCTATCGTTTCTGTTTATTTCCATCCTTAAGCTTTATTTGGAATTTACAAATACATAAACCATTATTAATGTAAATGATTTTCTATAAAATAGAATATTATATATATATCAAGGATAACAATGCAACTGATTATGGAAAAATGGTTTTCATTATACAAACGAACGAGAAGGAAAATTAAAACAGTCGTTCAATTTCAGAATGGACAAAATGAAAAGTGAATTTTATATATCCACGAAAAGCAGGAGGTAAATTAAAAAATTTGTTACGAACAGATTCTGATGGTGGTATTAGTCATTACACACCCTGTATTTCGCGACTTCGCTGAATCTTGTTGAGTAAAGTTATCTATATATAGCTTAGTACCGTCTACTCTTATATAGCCAGAGAAACCACTGTCGGTGAGTTTGCCTAGTAGGTTAGGTTAGGTAGACTCTTTTTGCATTGCTCGTGCATTTCCGCGCACAGTCAATTAACTGATAACAACAATAAACGATAAACGACGATCGTCGTAAATAAGTGAAAATTCCTGGAGCGTACCAAATGGAATCGAAAAACGCCTTCGCCACCTTTATCCGTGAATTTGTAACCCTTTTCCATTCTTTTTCGCCGTGAGATGACATCGGCGGAATTACGCGTATAACTCGAAGCCATTTATCTTTGAGTTATGAATTTCTCCATTACACGGAAGATTAATACGGGCGATTGAAGGAATTATCTGGCGTCTAATGCCGCGGCAGATAATTGTCCAAGGAGAAGAGCAGAGTGAATGCAAAAACGCATTAGCACTTTATTTCCAGCGATAAAGCCAACCGTGCTTTCCTGGAATGACTTTGAGCAAAAGACAATCTGTTTGGCAGATGGATGGAGATAGGTATGGGGAGGAGGGAGGGAGGGGGAGGGGGAAAGAGGAATCAGGTTCAATTCCAGGTCGCGACGTGGAATGGAACGCGCGTTTATCTGATAAAATCTTTGTTATGAAAAATGATTGTGATTAGATGATCCCAGGGACGATGTATATCAGTTAGCTTTGTCGCGGTCAGAGAGAAGAGGCAGACGATATTCGGCGGCGAGAGAGCCCATAAAAATAGTGCCTTCGTCGTTTCCTCCCTTCGTCTTCGCTACTATAATTAGCGGCATTCGCTGCTTTTCTGCGGTAAACAAATTTTCAACCGCTTCGTGTGTCTTCGCAACGCGGAGACGGAGTCGGAGCGAGACAGAAACTGGGGGCATTGTTCGCGTTAGCCGAACCGAGCTGATTCCAATAATGCGACAATGGGAGTAGCCGAGCCGAAGAAGAAAATCACATAGCGGCTTTTTTACGTTTCGATGAGAATGTCCCAACGGTCCTCCGTTATGGGCCAATTTTTCGACAGTTTTTGACTCCCCGACTCTCCCACCTTATGGCGACCTTTTCCTAAACCAGTAATTTTATAACTTGGATAAAGTTTGCCTTGGATACCTATTTCGATGCTTTTGTTTCGATTCAGATGCAACGATACTGTATTGGTAGATACTGCATTGCCTGAGTAATGAATTCCAAGTATTTAGGAGTAATGAGATGATCCGAACAGTCACCATGACTATTCAATACCCGCTAATTAGTTGATCAAGAGAGGACATTCTACTTGCAGCTACTACTTATAACTGCAATTGGCTTCATTGAAATGGAATTTTTTTTCAAAGGACTACGAAGCAACGTTCGAATAACCGAATGATGAGTTAAATCCTGGTTAATTACGCCACGAATGTAACGTTATCGCTAAAGAATTGATTATTTTATTAGGACGCCTCCTTTTATTTGAATAAAACAAGGAATAAATCATCAGGATACATCACATATTTACATAGTTGATTGATTTTACAGTGCGTTATAATTTTGTTGTTTAATTATTCCGTATAAAATATCAGACTCCAAATGTCCATGTTTACGGGGACATAAATATAATCCTTTTAAATCCTCTTAAATAAAATATGAAAATGTCTATTTATAATATATAATTATGCGTAATAAAATATGATTGCATTTGAGAGTTTTTAAATGGAGACGCGGTTTAAAGCCTTGATTTTTACTTGAATTTGATTGAATCGTATTTTCCAATGATAATAGGATGCGGTAGAATTTCGTAGCCGTGTGTGTGTGTGTCTGCACAGTCGTCGATAATTACTTTCTATGATCGTAAATAAGGGATTAGCTTACGGCGGCCGGCCTTTAATATATATAACCGATATGCGCCGTTATTTACGACTATGCGCTTTTTACCTCGTGCAATCGCCATCTGTACGTTATATTCAGCTTAGTTATTGCTCACGTTGCGATTTTACCTCATCGATATATTGCAACGCCGTGACATTTTGCCACAATTTTATGATTCAATCAATTTGCAACCGCTAATAAATATTACAACGAGCGCCTTTTCCTTTATACATATTAAGAGCCAGGCGTATTGATTATTACAGCTTTACAGCTCAATTTTTAGGCTCAAACAACAAAATGCATTACGCATTAAAAAATTGCATCAGGAAATAACTACCAATCTTCATGGATTCATCATTAATCATTTTAAGTTCATTGTGATTTCTAAATTACAATCAATTTCTTTAAAGATCTAGAAAGATCGTTCCATTCACTGAATCAACAACAATGCAAACAGCAGTATGTGAAATAAAACCCCAAAAAAAAGGACGTTAAAATTTTATACAACCACATTAAGCTGAAAAACAATAATGGAAGTGATTGGTTATAGGTAAAGGAGTTACGGTGTAAAACTTGAAATAAAAATCACCAAGAAACAATGCTTTGTACAAAAACTTTTATTGCTAATAAAAAAAAAAAAGAAAAAGAAATGATAAAGAAAGAAATAGGAGCGTGCTTCGATGGTAGCGGGGTTACACACACACACACACACACACACGCACATATACATATATTTGTCCTTTTATTCAAAAAGTAAGGTTAGCAATTCTCGCGGCGGCACACACGCGACGCTGGGAATTCAATGTTTTCGCGGGTAAAAATGTGCACGGCACGCGCGCTATCGTTCTATTTTCGCGTGAAACGCACGATCCGAGAGACGCCGGCAAGATGCGCAACAAAACGCGCGCTGTTGCCAATGCAGCAAGGATGACTGTCCTGTTTCGCGTTACGCCTGGCCTCAAAGTCGCCCGAATAGTGGGCGCAGGAAAAAAATACAAGGTGACAAACCGGGCGCAGCAAACTCGATCATTCCTGCATCGTTAATTGCCAGGACCGTTAACAAATGCGGCCGATAGGTAAATGGCAACGTCGCGCGCGCGAAATATAACGGGATATAATGCTCTCTCGTGCAGCGTTCCGGCGTTCTGTCCCTCTCGCACCAATGGGGGCGCTGCTTAAGGGCATATGGGCTAGACTGACAAACACGGTAGGGGAGAATTTTACTCTCGTGCACCTGTGTGCGATGGTGCTACGCTCGATCATTTGGCGTCTTTTATATTAAGTAGTATGTATATACCCGGGACGCAAGGCAAGGTAAGTGAAAGACAAAGTTTACCCGAAGTGTGCGTGTGAGAGAGAGAGAGAGAGGGAGGGAGGGAGGGAGATAAAGAGAGATAGAGAGAGAGAGAGAGAGAGAACACTTGAAGCTTAAGTAGTAGCAGCTATAGGGTCGGCCAGTGCGCTGCACACAAATAAGTAGCTCACACGAACGCAACAACACCGCATACATACCACACTGGCCGTACCTTCGAGACTTAGCTACAAACCCGTGGCTCGTGCGTAATGGCGTCTCTTCTGTTATTTATCTTGAGACTCACTTTTGTTGTTTATCGTTTTGTTGCGAATAACGTTTATTCCTCAAAGCGACGCCTTTATCCCCCGAAAAGAAAAGAAAGCACGCGTGGTAGGTGTCGCTGCACGCGACGCACCACTCGGTGAGGCCGAAAAAGAAAAAAATAGGGTCGGCGGGGGGGGGGCGGGTGGGAGGAGGGTTTACGATCGCGTGAATGCGAAGGCTTTGATTTGCGGCAGCGCTGTGACGCGGCGCTTGGACGCGCTTGTACTGAGCGCTCCTTTGGCGAGCTACCGTGCGGACTGGCGCGGGGACGGCGCTTTCGCCTATCGAGTGCAACATTAAAGCCACTTCGTAAGACTTCGGACAAGTTCGCCGGAAGCTGTGGCGTGCGCTGTGCCGCTTTCCTAGCGACACCCCAACCGGGGGTGGGGTTATAAGGGCTGGGGGGGGCGCGGGGGAGGAAAGGGGGGACCCTTTTGCCGTTCTCGTGGAATAAAGATCTCCTCGATTTCCTGACGCCCGATTCCGGACAATCTCTCGGGAAAAATTAAAGGGCGGATAGAGGGTAATCCGAGTAATCCGATTCGCGAGGGCTGCAGACAAACGAACCGAACATCGACCGGGAGAACCTCATCCTCGAGAAATGTCACGCGGTCCTTTGTTGTCTTCGACTGTTAATTTACTAAGAATGATCACAGTTTCAGGATTGACCGCTCCTGATAAACGACGAATTTTTGCAAAAATTGTCTGGCGTTTCAAAGGATTTTTCAATGGACCAAGTTCATCGAATGAATAAATGCTCAATATTTAATGGAGAATTTATTGGTCGAGTAATTGGAAAATATTTCACCGAATCAACAAGTGTTCCTCGACACGCAAACACGTTCATTGGCGTAACTAAGTTATTGGTGATAATTATTGTTTGTTCGCTGACCGAAAACATATTAACGGCTAAAATGTAGTGTTTGATTACAGCCTTCGAGCGGCGGTCAGTAGCCCGGCTTGTCGAGGAATATTCGCCAAAGTGTAATATTATTTATGCGTATATGTATAATAGTTTCGTTGATATTCCTTCACGGTTGATGCCTAATGTGTGTAATTCAGATCAAAATACGAAAGTGTCTTGCGTTTATAGATTTGACAGTCGCTGGCCACGCGCCAGCAACGATGTCTCGCACTGACGGACGAATTACTAATACCAATATTTTTAGTACATTCCACGTGAGCGTAGTCACCGGTCGTCCTTTACGAATACCGTTTTTTTTTTTTTTTTTTTTTCTGAATTACAAAAAAATTGTGCGAATTTTTCGCGCGTCTTCGTATTGTTCGTACACGCGTATGACAAGGAAAAATTGCGGCGCAAAATTTTTTTTTTTTTTTTATTCGAGTTGCTTCTCACAACACACATTTTTACCTAAATAAAATAAAATAAAATACACGATCATTTAACAGTCTAATTATGTTATTACTAAAGTTGCCTCAAAGAATTTAATTCATTTTATTTTTAAAGTGGTCACCTGCTAAAATGTTTAGAACAAAATTATGGACTACGAAATATGAAAGTGAAAAATATTTTGCTCGTAAAATAACAAAAAAAAAAAAAAAAAACGCGTACTGTATAATTCCTTTTTTTGTTATTAAGTCGGTTTTTCATTTACGAAACGTATATCATTAAGCAGTCGGACTTTAATGAGATTTGCAAATGTAAAAGCGAGTAATTTGGAAATGAGTTTGCTGTTATAATTGGTTTGAAAATTATAATGCCCAGGATCACAAAATTGCCAGAAGACGAGAAAGAGGCAAATCCAGGGAGGAATCTCAAAGACCATAACGACTATGTGATAATCGGTCAGAGACCCTTTACCGGGACCAGACGAGCGTGCGTTCGCTGGAACGCCGACACAGACGACGAACAGACACGCCGACCACATCGCATTGCCCTCTTTCTCCTCCGGGGCTCATTGCTCTTTTTTTTTTTGGGACAAGGAACAATGTATTTTTATCGATATTTTACACTTACGATTTAATAGAATTTTTATGCTATTATTGACTTGTGTAAACAAAATTGTTCATTAATTACAATGTATACAAAAGTATCGAGCGAGAAAATGTAATCAAATCATACCAAATGTTTACCGCGTAAACAATTTTTACAATTCATGCTTAATGGAACAAACGTAATTGTAATGCAGAATTTAGAATTAATCTGCAGTTAATAATTATTTGTTCGCAATTGACAATAAATGAATAAAGCAAACAAAATGAAACTGTCTACACAATAAAGAATAAAGTAACGCAAACTCCGAAACAATAGTATTGTCCAGTTTCATTCCTTTTTATTTTTTCAAACTATATCATTACTTTATCAATTTTCACGGTTAAATAATCACGGTTAAATAAAAAAATGAAAAATCGTTTCAATCAACAGATTAACAATTGTAATAAAATGAAATTGAACTGACAGAAGAATTATTCTGGAAAACGAAATAATCCCAATGGCAGATAATCGTCTTTTTCAACACGAAATCCACTTGACATAAAGGGATCATGTTTAACAGTTTCACTATATATTTATGTACATAAATCACAATTTATGTCGAGTCAAATTACGAATGAATTGTTCAGGAAATTTTAAACCAATGTGCAAACATTTGTTTCTCGAATTTAATATCAAAATGAACGCATTTGGGCATCATTATCCTGATACGCATACTGTTTCTTGCAGGGCACAGTGTTGTGACATGCGTGTGTTTGATGCTACATGCCAGACGGTGACTATTGGTCGACCGCACCGTGAATCTCACATTCGCATACACAGTTCTCTCTCTATATCTCTCTCTCCCTATCTACCTATATCTATATCTATATCTATATATATACACACATGCATATATATAGATAGATAGATAGATATATCTATATAGGAATAATGCAAACGAGATCCATTAATGACAACTTCCCAACGAATCTCTCTATTCTAGGCGAAGAGTTCGATTTAGTTTGCTGTGCGTTTTGAGTGGGCTTATAATTGTTCGACGGTCACCATTTATGGCTTCGCGAGAAATGACTACATGTAACCTAATTGGATTGTTTTTCGATCAGGCATTGCATTCATTTGCTACTGTATGCTTATAAATTATTACCCTTGTCGCTATATCCCTTGGAACTATTTTGGTTAAGCTTTTTAACACTTCAAATAAAGTTCCTTAATTATACAAAAGAATTTTAATCATTAAAATGAATTTGTATTTTAATGATTTTGTTCGATTGCATATAAAAAATTAAATTTCGCAAAAACTGATCTAACCGAATGAAAATTAGATTATAAAAATGATGAAATATAGTGAAGAAAGTTGTGTTTCGAGCAACAATATCGCTCTGGCGTGCAATAAAATTCATCTTTTTTTATGACGTGGAATTATTAAAATTTACGAGACTTTAAAAGTAAATCATTAGAGCGATTGAACAAACCGAAAGGAGAAAAAATTGGCTAACAACTGAAACGTAATCCTTCGCATTATATAAAGTGCACAATAATAGCAAGTTATTGTCTAACAAATTCAATCAATTTAGAGTTTCTTTTCTTGCAATTAATTTATGAAATCACGATTGTTTGAAACTCCGGAACTTCTGCCTCGAAGCAACTCTTAATTTCATAAATTAAAGCAACTAGAAATTATTTAAATTATTATTTACTTTATAACTTCAATGGATAAACTGACGTTTAACTTCGTGTTTATTATCAAGAAGGACATCGTCTCGGCTTCGAAACTCCGTAATTATTGGCTGAAGCACTTTTCATACGAATATATTTTAGCTCAACAAAAGTAGTGGAAATATTGTTTTAATTGAATAAAAATTGCCGTCGTGGCAATATTGAAAAATTAAACAAATTATTACAAACAAACGACGCGAAATTAAAATGAAATAAAACGAAATTGCGAAATTAAAAAAAAAGTAACTGTTATTTTTTTCTTTTTTTTTTTTTTCATCGTCGTTATTTTCAACGCTATTGTTCAATCAAAATCTTGATACGTTCAAACGAGCCGAAGAAGCAATTAAATATTACTCGAACATTACCGTGACATCACGTAACAGTAACGTCACCGAAAGATGATATCTGCACTAGTGAGTTTTTATTATTTCTCTTTCTATTTTTGTTCTCTCTCTTGTTTTTTTTTATTATTATTATTATTATTCCATGACCAACCATTATAGCTGAAGCGTATGGTTCAATTGTTATATTCAATAAATAACGAGGAACTTACTGCAGGACGTTATATTCGTGACGATTGACCGGTAGTTCGTCATATAATTATCCTTGAAATACGTCACATTCAATCTCTAAATGATGAATGAAATCTCACTTGGAACGAGAATGAAAATTAAAGAGCCGTAATTAGATAGTCACCGTCTGACAACACACATGCACTTCCACTGCGAATCGAGTCGTCCGTCGTGTTGCGTGACAAACGTTTCTCGACTTTATCGTATTTTTTTAACCACTCTGTTTTTTTTTTTTTTTTTTTTCTTTTTT
>JABFQA010001394.1:0-13932 GCA_022817065.1 Probaryconus sp. ZL-2020 | reverse complement strand
TTAAAAAAAAAAAAAAAATGAAAAATAATCTTCAATAAAAAAATTTTAATAACTTTTTGCGAATATCACTTCAAAACAGTAGATTACTACCGATAGTTTCTTAAGATTATTTTTAATGCCCCATTAATGATTATCACTTTTATGGATTCATTGATGCTGATAATTTCAATCGACGTAAAAAAAGGCACTTTTTCTATTTACAACTTCGAATTTATGAACCCTAAATCTCTTATACACCTTCGTAAAGTAAATTTATTTCAATCTACTGATGTTCCAAATAATTTCATCAAAAATGTACGACCTACAGTAGAGCCTCGGCTAATTTATCGCCGCTCGGACGTCGTGTTTATTGGCGTCGCTCAATACCTCTTTCTCTCCGCATAAAGATCGATATTTAGATCGATGCAGATCTTCGACGACAACTCGGAGCCCCGGGTTTTGTGTATATATATTAATATAGAAATGTGTCAAAAACTTTGCCGAGTTTTTCGCAGCGAGACAGTCTATCTAACGCAACGCCCACGGGGTTTTTCATTTCTCGTAATACGCGTCCATTAATAAACCCTGCGCCAGACGCGTTCGCTTCGCCATTTATCTCAATCGCTTTAGATATTTTTAGTTCGACGTCCGAGCTTTATAATAACGCTTGATGCCTGTCGTTTACCGATCGAAAGGTATTACTACGGACGACGAAACTTTCCTCTTCAAAATTATGCATCTTTTACAAATGTAACATGAGATATGTACTTTGTTCTGAGTTTACCAATTCAAATTTGGTTCATTGTTTCATCGAGAAAAAGAGGCTACTCAAATTTACCGCCGAAATTGATATAAGGCTACTCAAATCTTTGGCGCGATATTTGAAATTGTCTTTGGTATTTTTTTGTTTTTTTACTAAAATACAGTATTAATTGAATATAAATGCAATTAATTAATGTTTGTAAGAGAAATTGCTGTTTATTTTTAATATGTATAATTATGAATTTAACGATAAGGAATATATAGGCGAATGAATCAGATCGTTAATGAGAGTTCTTTTTGAACTTAAGATAGCTTCGATTTTAACGAAGCTCGTGAACAAAGGTTCCATTTTGGTAGAGTACAGTCGTTTCATTTGCTTAAAGCGTGCGTTAGGCTTATTAACTTGCAACGGCTGAGGCGCACGCGAACATTTACGAGTCCTCTGAAACCCGGTCGCGATGATGAGAGTCCTTAATTTTATACCGATTTGATCGCACTTGGCATTAATTCGATTTATTACTTATTCATACGTTTTTTGAATTAATGTCGTTATGTGATAGCGCTGGAATGAACGGCTGTTAGAGAAATATGCCTGTAATGTGCATTTACATATAAATCACGTTTTATGTGGGATGTTCGAAACATATTTGTGTGCCACTAATGTAAAACGTTATATCGCAATGTGGAATAAGGAAAATGTCACTTTTTTTTTTTTATTTATGACGCTCGTCGTTACGCTTTTGTATGTATTTTTAGTTAAAAAGAAGTCTTCAATTATTAAAACATTCACAACTTAAAAAATCAGTTGACTTTATAAATATGTATGTCAGTTTTTTTTTTATCTGTGCAAAAGATCGTTTGGAAAATTTGCAACAATGCTGATGTAAAACTGATTTTGATTTAGATAAAATTTCTTCACTTAAAAGCGACTGAAATTTTTTATTCGAAGAGATACTTTTAAAAAACTAACGAACCCATAGAAATCCTATTAAAATGATTCACATTAAAGTCATTCGTTTAACTCAGTTATAATAATGTTTGGAAAAAGTTGTGAGCGAAGTCGTGACTGTTAAGAGAGCTCTTATGTTTGGTACTTCAATCGACACGTACGTCGTTAGTCGTAATCCAAATGTTTGCGACTGTCGAATATCTCGAGATTGGTGGACGTTAAAAAAAAGCAGAACCCAGTCAGTCAGTCCAGCATCAACATTCGTTTCCTTATTGCTGCCTCAATTAAAAGTTTGTACATTTGTTTTGTTATTTCAAGGCACATCTTTCCGTCTTTATGGATTACATCATCGATGATTAATAGATGGTGCTTTATTTTCCTAGACGTTGTAATTAATTTGTCAGATATTAGATAAGGGAAATTAATCGATGTTAATTCTAGGTGTAATTTTGACGGATGGATTACGTTATGATTTTTCTTGTAGTAAAAATATTTCTGTAACGTGATACGATCCTCCAGAAAATGTTAATAGAAACCTCAATATGATCAAAATCATTTGAAAGGAACACCCATTTAAATAATTCTGGAATTACACTTACAATAACAATAAAAAAATTTTTCTCTTTTGGATATGTCAAAATTTATAGTCATCTTCATCTTGTACGTTTATGGTTCTTGAAGTTCACCATTTTTTTGGTGATAAATTTGTCACAAATTATTAGAGTTATAAAGAAAAGTAACTGTGTTTCTCTAATTAAATCGTGATGTATAATTCATTACTCCATTAATAATTACGCAATTAATTAAATATGCAAATTACTAACGAAATTAAAAAAAAAATCAAATGCATAATTCAATATTAAAACTAATTTTTTTTTTCTGTTACAGGTACGTGCTTTAAATTCAATTAATTCACTTCTCGTGGTAAGTTACAGTAATCGTCAATTTTGAATAACGCAAGTACCATCGCATCAAAACAAATTGTCCATCTGCAATTTTGCCTTTGAATTTAACATTGAGTAAAACATCGTAAAGAGTACTTGAAAGAAAAAAAAAAAAAACCCTGCAATTCGTTCAACTTTATTACAGGAAAAAGATAATAAGTCCCTGACCACATGAAATTACTCTCTCTTTCTTTTACGGCATTGCAGAAATGTATATATATATATATTTTTTTTTTCTTTCATTCACGCTGGATCATTCTCCACACGACAATCGTGCGGCATTATAACTTATTCCGATTAACTCTCCGATTCGATGAATCGTGTCTTGATGCGTAATTACGATTAATTGCAAACGTGATAAATTGTTTGTTAATGAATAAGGTTTGGAGTTAGGATGAATCATATCCATGGGACTTTCAATTAATGGATGGAAAGAGTTGAAATCGTATAAATGGGAGAAAGACAAAAAGCCAAGCCGGCAAAGCATATGGTGACCCAGAGGCATTACGTCATGCCGCAAACTCGACGACCACCCGTTTTGTTGGGGGAACCGCGTTATTTTCATTCGTAATCCTCGACTAGACCGAGCCTCACTTCGTTCGTTGTGAACCATTTCCGCCATGTCATTTTGTAAAATGTGTACATACATCCACAGAAACAGAATACAGCCATTCGTTATGGACATCGGGAAATTGGAATCAAAAGTAACAAGAACATCCAGAATTAAAGTTCCTAAGTTACCAATTATTTTCATTTTAGGGTTTACTTAAGAACTGCCATGGGAAAAAAAGTGTCAAACCCTTTACTCGGGCTTCTTCTCTCCGTTAAATTCGTTTACTTTGAAAAGAGGAGGGTGACTCCATAAGTTTAGACAAGTTTTATTCGGCAAGGGGCAGGGGGGAATTAAAATAAATTTTTCCTCGCAAAGGAAGAGAGTCGTTTGTTTGTTATAATAGTTAGTTTAAGAGTTCGTTTACCCATAAAAATATTGAGATGTTTTAGAAATAGATGGTTTATAGAATTTTTGTTTTATTTTTAAAATAATTATTTTTCTTCATTTCTATAATATATCGTGTAGACTGACTTCTGAAGTCGCGTGTCTTTATAAGAAAAAAAAAAAAAAAAGATACCAGATGTTTCATACAATAATCAGTTATTACGAAAAAAGCATATCTTTCAATTAACTCGTTGAACTTTTTGCGATCGTTTCAAGTGAGGTGATTATAATAGCTATCGATACGACTGTTAAAATAAAGGGGGTAAGTATAGGAAGTCTTTGAAAATCCCCCTCTGAGCAGATAGAAGTATCGACAGTGACAGAGATAGGGAGAAATGAAGATGGACAAAGATCGTACAACGAATTGTTATCTTATCGTGAAGTGATTTATCGATTCGAGGCTATGGCTCATAATCTCGCTGACAAATAAGTAATTTGTCTTTCGTTCGGGGCGTAACGGCAGCGAACGTCAAACGAGTTCTAAATCCGCTGACATATTTCGTCGACCTTAGACCGATAATGTTAGATTGGATGTTTTAATGATCGGTGATTCGAGGAATTGCATTTTTGTTGTCGCGGCTTATATAGACATCAGATTTCTTTTTGGACTTCTGATAAGGAATACAACTTGTATTCAAGAAATAGTTTTAATTTGATATTAACTGTTGAATGGCAACATTTAATCGTCAATTAAAACCGATTAATTGATCCAAAAAGTATTTTTAGATACCTCCCACTAAAAAAAAATTGTTTTCATAAACTTTGTGTATTTGCTATTTATACAATTTTCTGTCCAAATACATGGGATTTTGTAGATATCATCAAATTAACCTTAGACCCTCATAATTTAATACTTCAGATAATGTTTCAAAGCATTCAGGTTAATAGAAAAAAATCTCTTTATAAAAATGTCTGTTTTGCTAATAGAATTGTACAATATTTTAACGATGAATGTTCGACAATTAACTGTCAAATATATTTTTCATGCTAAAACATTTGTACTTGAGGAAATGGTCATGCCACCCTAAAGGACTTCCATTGATGTTTGAATGAGAATATAATTAACTGTTTAAAGATTCCTTTTTGAGATAACATTCAAATAAAATTGACTATAAAAATTTGAAAACATCTGGTAAATCTCGGCCCGTGTGTGTGTAAATTTCTTAATATTCCTTTTTCTGGGACATTCTTTATTGCGGGCTATGGTTGTTTGGGCGCCATCAGGGTTTTGACATTTCTCATAAATGGAGAACAATGGTGTTACTGATCAGAGAGCTTCAAGCGGATTAGTACCAGTGAGAACTGGTGTGGATTTGTAACAGATTTTTATGGTGTGTTTTAACCTATTGTGTGATCATTAGACAAATAACAGCTCAACAGTTAATCTTTATTTCGTAACAAATAACAGAGCGTCGATAATTGATACAAAAGTAGCAGAAAAAGCATTTCGAATACATTATAATTTCATTTTTAATTTTAACAAAATTCCTGAAATTAAATAAAATTGTCTTTTTTATTTCTGAATTCTTAGAAGCAGATATTTATTTATACTAAAAAGACAAATCCTTATCAGAAGATTCCTTTCGTTCGCACAAATTTTGCAGTAGTCGCGTAATCTCTGGGATGATGTCACTGTTGATTTAATCGGTGCAAAAAGCATTGGAAAAATTTAACCACTCGATAAAGTTTATCATAGTAAATATTAGTACACCACTATCTAAATAACATTCCAAAAACGTTTTCGAGATTGCAGAGTGTACTTTTTTTAACTCCACAAATTTTATTTATAGGAATTCTTGAAACATGATCAATTTTATTTATTGACTGTGATAAATGGCTTTGATTAGAGCATCTTCGTTAGCCAATGATTAATAAATTAAAATCAATGTGACGTCGCGGGTTTTTGATTATTTGTCGATATTTAGAAGGTCAGTTTATTTTCGGAATTTACTAGCATTTATTGTAACAATTAGCGATTGAAAAATTAATTGGAAATGTTTTAAAGAAAATTAGAAATTTCTTGTATTTCGTGCGTCATCGCGTTGCATTAAGGAGATTAAATATTTTCCAATAAAGCTAATTCCATAGAGTTTTTACCAAGACTTTTACTTCTTCATTCAAAGTTCAAACGAAGCACTTTACAAATGAATGAATACCCTCATATGTAATAAAATAAATGTTTGCCCGAAGAAACTCTCCTGGCTTTACGCTCACACAAAAAGCTACAGACTCAAGTGGACGACGGTGCGTTTTGTCGAATCACGAGAAGACGATTGACTGTACTTTTAGAGGCAACGTTTCAAAGCTGTTTCATCTTAGAGGAATAATCACGTAAAGAAGAGTTATTTCTAACTAAACATTACTCTTTGTTTTATTTAATATTCTCTTAAGGAAAGTAAGTCCAATATTATGTAAGTTTTTTATATTTGAATTTTTCTTTTCAAATGTTAATTTACTTCAAACAGTTTTATTTTAAATAAACATTAGTATTGTTCAGAATTGTTTAATTCTTTGTAAAAATTGAAATTGAATTCTTTTGAGACGATCATTTTTCTAACTAAAAGTTTGCCGTAAAATCAATTGGTACAACTGTAATATTGATATGAAAGAGAAGCGAAAACTCGCATTAATCTTATTACCACAGATTGAAGTCGGCAAATAAATGTTTCACATTTCTTTATTGGAATGTATATTTAGACGAATGTAATGAATTTGTCGCGTTGAAAATACGTGACTCTAAACCGTTACACCTATGTCACGTAGGTCTCATTTACTTCTGAGATTAGAGGATCATTAATATGTAACGTAACATCCAAGTGCGATTTTTCTAACAGGTTGTTCAGTGATTCATTCTCACACAAAGGCTCGTTTCCTTCGGCACCATTTGTACTTCTTCCATCCTTTCTTCGGACAAAATTCTAGCCCTGACAGAAATACATATTCATGTTCGGTTTTTTTATTGTACCGCCTCAAGAAAAAATGCTACTCAAATGTCTCTTTTTTTTTTCTTTGTTTTTTCGCGTTATTTATATTCCATAAATATTTGGACCAATTCAAAAAAAAAAAAAAATAATTGAACTAGAGTTTATTGTAATGGAAATTCTCATCTTCAGTTGAAAATACTTTTAAAACAAATCGTTTAAAAAACATTTATCAAAAACTTAAGCAATTCAATTGTTCCAAAATAAAAAGAATTTTGTATTTTTCATTGTAAAAACGGCCGTTGAATTCGGCAAGAATGAAATTTTAATCAAGTTTGCTGCGGGGAAAAAAAAACGTATAAATTAAAGGCCAAATTGACTTTCTTTGTTTGAAATTTGTGGTACGAAATAAATCGAGCATCGACGCGGCTTTGAAACGCTAAACCCATTAATCTTCGGGGCAAAAAAGACGCCACTTCCGTCATCGTTGATTAAAAAATGAAGCTCGCGTGACTTTCATCAATCGACAGTCCGTATAAATAAGAGCCTCGATGCAGTTTTGTTTCACACAAATGTATGCGCTGCTCAATGAAATAGTCGTACGATTCATTCATTCGAATTTAGATAGTTAAAAAAATCTTTCATTATTCACCACTTTCTTTTCCTTCATTTTTTTTTTTTTTTGTCGTTCTCATACATTTTCTACTTTTTCTGATTCACTTTTGCATCAATTTTTTCAATGCTTCCAATAATACGAAAAGATTTTAAAAAATAATACAGGATTAGAAAAAGTGAAATAATTCAGTCTGCCCTAGACTTCTAAATTTGATCTTGCGGTAGGTTTTGGAAGAGCGTTCGTTTTCAATTTAGCCTCTTAATTAATCGCATCAAGTTCAAAGCCAAAACTTTCGAACGCATTACTTTCTGAAGGGAGCAACAGGCCTTTTGAAGTCAGGAGGTGTAGAATCCGTGTCGCGGCATACTCGACCCCGTTGGTTCAAGGACTAATTCATGATGCTTTTGCATTCGTATCTTCTTTCACCTTGATACGCGAGCAAACGTGCTGGGAAAAATCAAAGTTTCATCCTCACATTTCCAAGCTCAAAATCACCTTGAAATCTCTGCTATTATAAAGTATATATAACTGCGTTTAAAAAATGAACATTATTGAATAGACAAATTTTTAAAAAACGAAGGTTTTGAAATAATTTTACAATAACTGTAGAAAAAAAAGTCTTATCTTCGTAAGGAAATTACAGTTTGCATATAAAATGAAGTGTAACTAATGAATGAAATGAAATTGTATGCTAATTATCCATTGTCGCATTATGAATGAGTAACCTTGTGCATTAGTAACAATGTATTTCATGTTACGAATGTATAAATTGAATAATTAATTTATTTTGTATAAACAATTTCAAAATCAACTTTTGCAAAACTTAAAATCTTTCATCTCAAGATTCAAACTCCAATATCTTGTCAAATATTGTCCTAAATCTTGGCGAACAGCAATTATTTTAGCAATTTCAAAAATTTTATTAACGCATAAACTTTTGCGAAATAAAAATTTTTAAAAATGCAAAAAAATCCCAACGCCGTTTTTCCGATTTATGAAAGGATACCAAAAGACGTAAAAGCAATCTCTAATGCTTCTTCTTGAAACACAATATCGAAAGTTAAATAAATTGTCTTATCTGTGGTATTAACTACCTCACTTTAGTTACTCAAGCGAAAAAGAGATTTCGCAGTGGATCTTCCGCAATCGAAAAGACTTTCCATATACTTTTTCATGATTGCACCCACGTGCACGTGACTGTGTGCAAACTTCATGCGTTCGTCTATTTGCGCTCGCAGACACTGCACGAAGTCTGTGCACCTCACTGTGCAGTTGCCTTCTTATCTTACGCGTCGGTGCATCGTCGACAGGCCTTATTTCTTTTTTTTTTTTTTTTCTTATTGCTCGGCGCAGGTATGCGATATAAATAGGCGCATAAATCGCCGCAAAAATATCAGCTTCTTGCGCAAATTTTCGAACTCGCTATACATTCTACTCCGCTCGAACGTTATGACGATTTTACTGCGAACAAAAAAGCTTCGAATATTATATAATTATTCTGTCGTTTAATAAAAGTCGCGGTAAGGTTTCAAATTCCTGACGACGAAATGGGGGAAGAGACAAGAAATGGAAATCAATTTCAATAACGCAACAAGTAAAAATAAATTCGTATCGCACGAAATCCTGAAAGACCGAAACAAAAGTTATAACAAATAAATAAATCAAACCCCTACGAAAAATAATAAGACATTTCAGTGAGGAATTCTTCGCGCGGATGATGTCATTAAAATTGTGACGAACCGTCCACTTCGGTAAAATAAACTGTCCCAAATTTTGTACGATTTGTTTACGAATTTATAATTCCGATGGTATGAGGCAAGGCGTCGAGTGGACTCAGTCTGGATGTCGTGCACAGACGGTTGAGTGCGAGAGTGAGCCACTAAGACGACGCGTCGAACTCGCTGCTAATCAAACAGATGTTGCTTTCGTTCGGTCGCAGACAGTATTAATGTGCAGACGCGGGGGATAAAACGTGAGTCGACGATACCACGAGAGGAAAGAGAAAAAAAATTCTAGACAAACGTGGGGAATGGAAAGAGTAGAAAAGATAGAGAGAGGGATTGAGAGAGAGAGAGAGAGTGGGAGCAATTGAAAAGGAATGGAGAGAGAGGGAGATGGATATCTCGTGGAATGATTTTGCTGATAGCGGCACATTGCTTCTTCGTGCGTGCACTTTCTCGCAAGAAGCAATTTATACTTCATTAAAATGTAGAGCGAAGAAGCTCGAAGGCTCGTCCCCTTCGCTCTGAATCAATCGATTATTCAACCGCAATTAAATTGTAATTGTAATTATTCACCGACTAATAACTGTGCAGATTAGTCCAAAAAATACTTGGCAAACATTTATTTAACGCACTAAGTGACGTATCTAATGGCATTTAATGATTATCATTATCATCGTTGGGAATGTTAATGATTTAGATAAATGATTCTTATACTTTTAAATTTAACGTGAGCTAAATATCGTTATGCTCATTACATATTTCATTTGCGAAATGTCGTTTAAGTATGTTTTTTTTTTTTTTTTTTTTTTTCTTTTACTTGTTATATAATTTCACAGTAAGTTATGTTTAACAAACGCTAAAACGTATATAGATCCATTGATGTTTATATGGAGCGCTTTTTAATCGTCGTATTTGGGCAATATATCATAGTAGGTATTGCCTACAAGAATAAGTTTTCAACTTTTTCTGTTTATAGAGAAGTAATGGGTTTGTAATAATGTTAAGGAATAAAACTTTTTTCTCATTTCGCGTCATCTTGCTCCATTGGCTCTTCGGAAACTTCACGGGAATGTTCTGGGGTAGTGCTGAAATTTTAATTATATATAAATATATGCATAATGTATATAATTGTATTGATATAAAATTATGATGGTGAAACTGACAGAAGATTTTCTAGGGGAAAATTAAAGAAATTCATTTAAATATATATATAAAAAAATTAGCAAACGTTAATTTGGATTAAGTAATTCTTTCCTTTTTTTTTTTTTTTGTTTGGTAAATATCAATTTACGCTGATTCATTTTTTGAAACAATTCTAAATGTATTTTTTAAAATCGTCTTCCGGTGAAACTTCCGTCAGTTTCACCGTCACATAAATGTAATTAATATTTACGTCAGGTTGGTAGGCTGTTGCATTGATAGTGACGCCATGGCTGATACAGTTTCTGTTTCGTCGTGTTCTTTTTGTTTTGCTTCTCTGACACTCATCCCTACTGTATGAGCAAGAAGTTTAACACACGGCCAGTGTGTCATCTAAAAAAGATTGCTAAAGTCAACCCTCGCTAAAAAAGAATCCACCTCATCTCTAGCGGATTTAAGATATGAAAACGAGAGAAAAATAAAAGAAAAAAAAAAAAAAACAAAAAAAAAAACAAACAAACAAACTTACCTGAATAGCAATTGTTTTTTGTATAGTATCAATAGCATTCTGGCATGGTGCTTTAGTAAGTTCTTCTTCGCGCAGAGGTGTGGGTTCGTCGCCCAGCAACGCTCTAACACATTCTTGCGCGGAGTCACAAATGGCAGCCAAGTCATAGCCACCTTCAAGAGCCAAGACCACCTTACCATTGGCTAAGGTCATTAGCATTTGCGTCATACGCCCGAAGCACGCTGGACTAACTTTATAACCTCCCAGTGGGGCTAAATGACCAACGGCGGCGTCAAATCCAGCCGACACCAGGACAATTTCTGGATTGTACTCTTTGGCAATTGGCATAACGATCGTGCGAAATGCCGCGAGGTATTCCGCGTCGCCAATTGGTGGATTAAGGCCACCGGACCAAGCAACGTTTACATTGTATCCTAATCCTTCACCAGCACCACATTCCGTAGGACCACCTGTTCCTGGGAAAAAGTTGCCCTCGTCGTGCCTATGTATCGATAGATAAAGTACGCGAGGATCGTCGTAAAACATTTGTTGAGTTCCATTGCCATGATGGACGTCCTAGAAATTTAAACTCATTTTATTAATGAAAACAATGATCGCGAAGAGAACTTTTGTTAGATAATAAATAAATAATTACCCAATCTAATATTAAAATTCTTCTAAAATCACGTTTTTGTTGCAACAATTTAGAAGCTATCGCAACAGCATTAAAGAAACAGAATCCCATGGCTTGGTTCGTTTCAGCATGGTGACCTGGAGGCCTGACAACAGCGAATCCGTTCTTAATATCGCCCATCGCTGCTTTGAAAGCTAAATCCACAACACAACCGACAGCCATTCTCGCTGCTGGCGCTGTATGTAATTCGTTCCACGTCGTGTCTGAATCAACTCCGACGCCACCGCATGGTAGTCGGACAAAACTCTTTATTGGCAGTTGAGATAATTTTGACATATCCAACTTTTGCCGATTTAACGGGTTCGTTCCTATTATAAATAATTTCATTAAAACAAAGTCTTTATTAGGCTTAAAATTGGCGTGTATTTTTGTTTTTGTTTTAATCGAATACACATGCAGCAATTTTACCAAATAATAGAGTATGTGCTTCACTGTGACACGTCTGTATTTCCTCTAATGTTGCTTTTCGTGAACGCACACGATCACAGCGTTGAAGAAGACCTGTCTCTTGCAATCTCGCCCAAACACTTTGCAATCTACCTCCGTGTTCGGGATGACCTCTGACAGTTTCACCGCAGACACACGCGTGTTTCAACATCAATGGGTCATAGGCCAAACCAGTCGTTAGACGATGCGGTGAACATCGTGCATAAACTTCTCCGCTGCTACCTTGAGGTCCTGTTGAATAACAAGAATTATATTATAACAGAAGAAAAAAATCTTCCTTCCCATCTCATTCCCATCTTCCTTCTGAAAGCAAAATCGATCAATATTTAATTTATGATGATTTTACTTTTACCAACCTAAATGAACTAGCGGGCTAGAAAGTGCCCTAGATAGAGGCCGAATAGTTTGCGAGCTCCTATTGGCAGGATAGGCCGTGCATTCGTTTGATTGTAGGTTGTGGCGCATCATAAGGTCTCTTTGTTGTTGTAAAAATTGTTCACGGTCTCTTTGTTGTTTGGACATTTCGCTTTCTTCCGCTTGATCTTTCTTTCCGGTGAGATCTATGACCTCGGACTCTTCACCTTCCGGAGCCTCGTCTAACTGGTTGGCTTGGCCTCGCGAGCCTACGCGCGTCAGCACCGTTTGTCGTATTTGTTGTTTCAAATAATTGTGTTGCTGTTGCTGATCGTGCAGTTGCTTTTCTGCTAGGTATTCCTCGTAATGCGTCGGTGGAGCAATTATCCCACTGCCACTACTGCTTCCTTGCAGCATGGGGTGTCCCAAAGGTAATGGCGCAGATTGTGTTCTACCTACATTCATTATATTGAATAACCGTGTCAGTAGAATAATGATTCTTTTTTTCAATTTATATACGAGTGCACATTTTCCGATTGATTTTTCAGTGACTTTTATATATGAAGCTGAAATTAGCAGGATATAGTTCAGCGGCAAATAACAAAACTTTTTTTTTTTTTTGCAAATAATAATATTGAGCAAATGAATATAATGGTGGGTAAATAATAGTGACACTGTATTTCATTTGCCCAATCATCATTATTTTCATATGTCCAATATTTTAAACATAGTTGTTGTTGATTATTTGCTGCTAGTTTCAGTTTCATATTTTTATAATGATTTAAGTTACTTGTGTTTATGTATTTATTGTGTTATTAAGAAGTTTAAGTTGGCAGACACTGATGTTCAGCGGAATAGTTTAAAGAAGACATATATTACAAATTTAAAGGGTAAGAAAATAACTAAACATATATGCAAAAGTCTTTTTTATTTGCTTAATATAAATCATCATTTGTTCATTGTTTAAATACATTTCATAATTATTGTTCACTCCAATCTGCTGGGCTCTGTCTGCTAATTTTAACTTCATTTTGTTATTAGGTGTTTTATTAGAAATTGTATTTTCCTAAATGAAATGAGATCCGACAGTTATATCAGTTTAGAAACAAAACGGGATATAATTGCCTTTGGTAATAAGATACAAGGTATGCAATGTTATGTAACAACAAGAGGCAAGAGTAGCCTAATAAATTACAATCCTTTATTTCATGATACGAAATTATGTTTATATTATTATAATTATAAAGTAATTGAGATGAATTGAAGTTAATAAAAATGTAATTAATAATAAAAAATGAATTTTGATAGAATGAAAATATGAGAAGTACGTACGTGAAATTTCAAAACGTTGATTTGGAACAAACATTGAATTACTTATAAAGTGTCGATTATTGTCAACCATTTCTTGAAAAATGTTTTGAAATTTCACAAAAATGAAAAAGTAGATTTTAGATGAAAAGGTGTTGTATAAAGGGAAAAATGTAATAGTAAATTGTAATACGTTATTAATTGAAATTGAAATTGAGCATGTGCTCGGTTTTAATACAAACGGCATTTTTGGCTCGTGAATTCGGCAAGTGCACGCAAACTAGAGGAAATTGAGAAAAAAAAGAAAACATACTACCTAAAGGCCGGTGACCAGCCTTATGGAGTCTCGCGTGAGCAACTTGGGAATCCGTAATCGGCGCACCGTGGTAAACCGGATGCTGTCTGTTTCCTACCGTCTGTTCCAGGCTCTGCATCTGCTTATGTACGTAAGACGGCTCGCCCTCGATCATGGTCAAAGATGGGTAGAAAGGCAAACTGGCGGGTAACATTTGTCCGGTTAGCGGCATTCCCAGACGAGCGGTGAATGCTGCACGTACCTCAGCCTCAGACACAGGAGCTAATTTCGTAC